>JAODTK010004666.1:0-222500 GCA_026419785.1 Sclerodactyla briareus | reverse complement strand
CAGATAAATGAGGACCACGGACTTGTATTTTGTGTTCACCAAAAGTTCGATTATTCTTGATTCATTGCCCTATAGACATAAAGCCTCATCTCATTGGAAGGTAGACACGAATCCTCGATACCACTAAGATGGGGACGGGTCAACGTACTAAAGGCATATCAGGTATTCTCCTGCAAACGCCTTTTGTGGGACATTAGTGACTTCATATGCGGGAAAAATGACATAATCTATGCAAATTATTTCATGTCTGTCGCTGAGCTGGATGCTGTTTTTGGGTCTTACATTTTGGATACTATCTAGGCTACAGTATTCGAATATCCTGTACCGATGTTACGCATTACCGTCACCCACAACTTGGGCGATATAGAGGCATATATATTTTGGTCCGACATAATTGACATGCTTGCTGGTCGAATAGCATTGTGGGGTTGTTTGAGTGAGTGTACTCCTTCCGATTTCAGAAAGCAGGGCAAATACGTGGAGATAATAAAGTAATGAAAAACTGTTTGCTTTGAGCGAAATCACAACATAAGCAATACTGATGAAACCCATCATTTCCAACGCATCGCTGGTCCTAACATATGACTGTCCCCTCTCTCTGTGAATGTAACATATGATAGATTAACAATCACTGCTACTGGTAATGCTCCACTACTTCGTGCGGAAATAGTAGATCTGTTAGTAATTAATCGACGACGAAGTGTCAATGTTGGTTTTAGTGGCGTAACTCGATAGGGCTTTGCCAATCTATCTTAAATTGTCATATGAGAAGGACCAATTTAGTATACGGGAAGAATGAGATCGATCCTCTACAACGTATTGATTACCATGACATCAATGTTTTACCATCGTGCAGCTACCTAACGTTAATTCGTGGTTGATGATAGAATATATACTTCATGTGTACACAATTTATTATTGCCTTCCCAAGTGATTTTTCTGTCAGTTCGCTTTCCTCGACAGCAAGTGAGTAAACATCCGAAAAACAATGGCAGTTATAGTACAGAGAACATAGTGTTTACCAAGCGAGACTGAACTTCAAGCCATCCTTCCCCTGCTAATACCCCAAGTACAGGAATACTTCCGTCATCAATCGACGTGAGATTGTACCCAACGTATTCGATTTGGTTAATGGAAATCCTCCAGCAGACAGATGACTCTTGAGGCTGGTGTTATTTTTAAGAGGAGTCGAGATTAGACCGCCAAAGTGCAATGCCTAAACGTGGAAAAGTAAAAATGAAAAACCAATGGTCGTTTTTGTAGTCAATTTATTTGCACACCACATGCACAATCAACGCTCAAATATTGATACGGCCAATATGGTCATGGGTGCATTAAAAAAAATCTAAACTGCACATTCACACGAGGAAAACAAATAAACTAATGGAATCCTCTATGTAGTGTAAAACTCCCGATCGTATACCTGTACATTTCCAAATATGGATGTAAATATTACTATTGCCCAATATCCGGTTGTTGTGGAAAAGTTACGCGGTTTATTTGCACAGACTCAGATCCGTTTTCACCTAAGCCCATTATTGAACAAAGAAACCCACGTAGGAGCTCATTGCATATGTGTCCACTGAAAGGATTTGAACTGACATGAAATCGCATCGCGCGAGTTGTCCAAAGCCCGAAGACATGTGACGTCACCAACTCGTCCACAAAAAACCACTGGTCAGAGCTACGTTTTCCGAACTGAGGATTACGTTTTGATAGGCCTGAAAATTCGAACACCGAACACAACCGGCCATTTTACGCCCTATTCGACGACGTGATTTTCATCCAGCATACCCCAGGGACAATGCAAGGCTTCATCCATCATATACGCCTGGTGATGTATACCAAAAATGAGCCTATTTCCAGGAATACCAAATCTTTAATAATTTGAAAACAATTCACCTATTATATTTAATTGACCGGAACTTGGGGCGAAATGGGAACCATCAAAGCTCTTGAAGGTTAATCTTTATTCCGATTTAAACCTAATTGTTTCGTCTGAATTTTGTCGATGACGCATTCGGATTAATTAAAAACGTTTGTGATCACGCTATGCATGTCCCTTAATACATGTACAAGGTTACAATTAACTGAAACTCGTTGGGACGGATACAGAAATATGTGAAATCATGGCTTACTCACGGGCTTGTTCGGGACCAATGACCACGATATAATTATCATTTCAAAAAAAAAAAAAACGTTTTGGAAAGTGACAGCTTGTCTATATCGTGAACAGCAAGGTGACAGCGACGGATGTTAATAGTCACACACGCCCATCAACAGAAATGAGGGAGAAGTCTTTCTCGAACAGATCACATTGGTGTCGAAAATGGGACATTTAATTGATTAAACAAACCCTGGTATTGCCCCGACACGCATATAATCGCCTGTTGGACAAAACGGGAAAGTGTTATATTTACGATAGTGGGACAACCCATTTTTCTCAGAGTTCAGATCAAGCGAAAGTAACAAACAATTTAACTGGCAGTAAAGGCTGAGCAGCATGCAACAGTGGACTGTGGGGGGTTGACCTACACTTCTGTATTACTTTTTGCATGTTGTATAAAGTGTTCAATTTGCGTAAATTTGGTATCAAGTTGCATTGACCAACTGAGTTCATTCGAAAAAGAATACGTGCAGGGAGCCTGTTGGAGTTGGTACGGTCAATAATGAGGAGGATAGAACATACCGTACTACTATACACCAGCTACCAACATGCCTATATCGTTTACCTACCATATCAAGTTCCCACCAGGTGCGAGCACGTATGATATGTAGATTGATAGAAATTCTGAAGTTGTTTATTCATCAACGTGGTGTAAAACTACAACTGCAAATCTCTAACTGCCCTAATGGTTTGTTTGATTCTATTTTATTTCCACGCGTTCAGGAAGCCAACTAAGGCTCATCTAGAACCCTGGCCGTATTGATCGTGGATGAGCACCCGCAATAACTCGCCTTCTCTTCTTAACTAGTGCTCAAATGTTAACGAGGAAAGGGTGGAACGAATCCCAACCTGCTCCCGGGACCGCCATTTTACGTCCCCTTCCGAAGAACTATCAGTGAATCCCAGGACCCGACCACCAGACCACTTCTCGGAACCTGGGAGAGTGGAAATTCAAGTTGAACTTGACTGCTCACAGCCGACAGACGAGACTTGTTGCAAATATCCCGTACAAATCCCAGTAACCCCAGACAATCCACTGTATCACAGCGGAACCATGAAGTGAAGACCAAGACCTCGCCCATCACCACTGCAAATGCAACCACCAAGGGAATATCGTCCGGTTACCGCTGTAATTCGAGACCCGGAATATTTGGGTTGTAAAGTGTCACTGATACCACTCTACATTCTTCCGCCCCTTAATTCTTGGGGTAGAGGTGGATGTCGCAGAGGTGCTATATAAGTTGCCTGGAATGTTACCAATGAATGAAAGTCGATGCCCAACGAATGTGAATTATCCAGAGATACATGTTGAAATATGACATGAGCTGACGTGTATGATAGGCCATGCTGGACAAAAATACCATATTTGATGCTACAATAAATTCCATTTAATGCTACTATGAATTGCAATCTATGTTAATATAGTCGAATATATGAGTGCATATATTCACGAGCCATAGGAAGCATAAATATATGTAACTATAAATTCGATTTTATGTACTCATATATTCAAATTTCTGCACCCACATAATCTATTCAATGTAACCGTAAATTCGATTTTATGTAACCATTAATACGAATATATGTTACCATCGAATCGAATATATGGTGCATAATTCGAGTTTATGGGTGCATATTTTGTACTGTTTCTCTCTATTTGGCTTTGATATATGCACTCATATATATTTGGGTGCATAAAATCTAATTCATGGTAGCATTAAATGGAATTCGTGTTACCATATAATCGACTAATCGGAGACATGGAATATATGAAGTCATATAATCAACCAATTACTGTGGTAATTCCTTTCCGCCGAAAATCATACAGGACAGTATTGGGTAAATTGTATATGCATGCGACACAGATATTTTTCCCCATATCGGTTGAGAGGGTTCGAGTAACTTAGTGCGCGCACACGCAATGAATATATCCAGGCCCGGCCCAGCTGGGCAGATGTACATGAGCGCATGCACTGGCTGTGTTTGCGCGGCATGTGATTTTTTTTTTTTTTTTTTGGTTTTTTTTGTTTGTGGTGAGACAAACTAACACGGTGATTGGTTGCTCATTATTTCCGTAACTCTATTTGTCAAAATTGGGGTAGCAGAATTCGATATATGTATGATATAATCGAATTAATGCAACCAATATTCGATTTTAGGTACTCATATATTCGAATTAATGCACCCTATATGCCTATTCGATTTAATGGTAGCATATATTCGTATACATGAGTACATAAATTGAATTTATTTATTTAAAATAGATTATATGGGTGCATAAATTCGAATATATGAGTACATGAAATCGAATTTATGGTTACATATATTCCTGCTTCCCTATGGGCTGTGAATATATGCACTCATATATTCGAATATATGGGTGCAATAAAATCTAAGTTAGGGTAGCATTAAATATGTATATTCGTCAGGGCAGGGCCTTCCATAGGGCCGTCATGATCTTCATTAGATTAATAAGTCAAAAAATATGTGAAAGGATAAATGACAACTTCAGGATCGATCATAAAAAGGCTAAATTAATTCCACGTCCATACGACTTTCCCTTTCGACCTTTGAAGTTCAGCTGACAGTTTTTCTCTTCCTGATTGGCTAGTGATATTGTATTTAGCTATTATATTTTTCGTTAGAGTGGGGGATTAGGGCTATGAATCAGGGTTGTTTAGCCATGACAGAAATTCCTCCGAGACAGTGCATAGCGAATCTTCAAGTTCGTGCATGTGTATTGTGCAAAATCGAAAAGCATCCCACCTTGCAAAAATTATATCACCACAGCACACTGTAAATGTTTGGAGATATCTTGTATGGGGGCTGTGTCGCCGCCGCCGTCTCCGCAACGGCTGCCGCCGGAAATTTGGGGCGTTTTAGCGCAATAACTCTTTAGCGCTTCATCCGATGATCTGACTGAACAAAAGATGGTCCCGAAAAACATGTGGGTTTTCCGATTTTGTCAAATTTGCGTAATATATGCGATTTTCAACTTCGTGTATCTATCGAAACTGGAGAAATGGTGACTATATTTGGGGGGGTTTCCTGGCATAGGTAGGTAATTTCACAGTCACCGGGGGTCAAAATAACATGAAATAATGTGTAATCTCTAAAAGAGGTACACAAAAGTTTCTGTTGGGATATATTCGTTGGCGGTTTACCCCCCCCCTTCCCCTCCCCGCTCCGCGTAGTGTCTAGTTATTGCATCATACTTAAGCATGTACGTAGCAAAAACCCTGCTGAAATTCTTTGTTTCCTATCAAAAATGTACAAATTATTCTCATATTGGTGAAGATTATCAAAGATGGCATATATTTATTGATAGGCAGTATGTGCTTTGTTGCAACTGTTTTATTGCGACAGTATTTGTTGCAGAAAGCCGACAATACTATTTTTTCTTGGAGTGGCACATAAACACACGATCACACGCACGAGGAACCAAACACACTGTCACACCGCCCAAGACTAATTGATGTGTTCTTTTAAACTCGCGTTCGTTCAGCCACCACTGGGAAAATCTATTCACTAACTTATAAACGTAACAGACTAGAACGAATCGTACACATTGATCGTACATAGTGTAGTTACGAGTCATTCTTTCGGTTTAAGTTCAGTTTCGTTTCTCCACGAAACAGCAAATTGAAAAGACATTAATCACGAATGTATGGATACAGTGAAACAATACCGTGAATACCAATGTGTTTTTATATTGTAAGCGGTCATAAGATTGATGAATTGATAGGCATTGTTGCTTTTCTCTTCACCCAGTTATAAACAATTTGTCTTGCAAGGGGGTCGTTGCCACTCCTCTGAACAGAATGTCCCCTTAAAGTTGGCAAACGATACCCAATCTTCAAGATAATCTCGATCAGGCTATTCCATACGAGCAGTCGTCGATTAGGGTTATCCTTCCCTGGGGTGGGGGGGGGGGTAACAATCGAGGTGTGGCCAACTTTGTTCAGGAAGCAAAATTGATAAGACAACGGTGATCATACAGAGGAAGTGTTGTGAGTACCCGCAACACACTACTATATGAAACGAAACGTAGGGTCATACAGGTCGTTCCACATATGATGCTAATGCTGGCAGATTAATTCAGTATTAGTCGTCGACATCATTTGTAGGCCATGCCTGGACGTCACGTGTTTTAGGCTATTATCCAGAATATCATCTGTATGTGCTGCCTACAAACAAAACAACCTAGCATCAAACTGTCTTAAATAGCAGTTATGTCCGTTAGTATTTAAATAACCTTATACAAATATTCGCGTATGAGCGTTGACTCGAATATGAGCTAAATTTGAAATCCTACTACACAAACATATTAGTATATACGGCTGAGGCTGCTAAAACAAGCTGAATTGGCAAATAAAAACCTTTGTGGTTCATTCCCTATTCGCGTTGTCCGAAATGGAATTGGTAGTGTCACGAATGCACGATACAGATGGGAAGGATGTATTAATTCGTTTTTTATGTTGAGGGCATTAGAAATAGGAAAGTGATGCTAGGGGTCAACATGAGAAGCTATTGGACTATTTCCCATTGTTAAAATAGTCGCAGGTGTTTTTCTGCCTACTCAGATGTTACGCGAAGCTCCATTCTTTTTTCTAGGTCTCTATAAATAGGTGAAACGAAAGCCTATACCTTCCTGTTGTGTAATAAAATGTAAATCGATATCTTGATATAGGATCCTCAATCACTGCAATCGTCAGTCGATTCGCACAAGAGTCCTTAACTCACATCTTTCGGCACCTGCCGGAATATTTATTCTCAACCCTGGTTGTAAATTGGTGAACTATGCAGAAGAAAGATGTGATAAAAAATTCAGACATTTAGTATTTCCATTAGAACTTGCATAAAGATCAGCAATCTTTGAGCATTATAGAATCAATCATCCTACCACGCCTCATTTCCTTACAGTTACAGTCCGATCTGTAATGAGGCAAAATGAATATTATATGCTTACTGGGACGTTAAAATTGAACTAATGAGTCCTAATTGAGGTTTAACGTAAGCAAGGGGTCCACCCGTGACATAGGTCGAATCCAACATTACCAATGTATCTAAATGACTTCTTGAGTCTCTGACCCTCCTAATGGATTACCACATCAGGATCTAGACCACGCTGAATTAATGCTGGACCGGAAACTGAAGAAGTCCCACTACTTTTCCACTTACCGCCCCGGTCGTCATGATCGTCACCGATTTGCTTTCGCACATCAACTATCACGACTTCTGAATTGGTCGAGAGATCTTATGCCGCACAGAGACGAGCTTGGGTAGACATTTACGGCGGGCGAGCTGTCAGTTCAACAGTTGGAGTTTCGAGTCGTCGTCGAGCAGAAGAAGGACAGTTTTCCAACGCGTCTCGTCTAGAGCTGCTGTCAGTGAACTCTAAATCGGTCGCGATTTCTTGTTCTCTCGATCCCCACCCACGAGCCTAATACACGAATGCTGCCGCTGCCTGCCAGCTTCGATACACCGACTTAATTTGATCAGAGTCCTCCTCCGGCGATCCGGCTATACTAGGTTTATAAATTGTGCGGTTATTTTATCTGAAGTCTCATTCGACCGAGTCGCTATTACGCGCGAGTGAATAAAAAAGACGCAGAAGAATCGGAGAAAGTCGTCTTTTAGGTTCCCCATTTACGGTGAGGAGAGGAGGGAGTTAAGGGAGAGTAAAGAGAGAAAAGTGAAGAGGGGAGCGAGTGAGTTCCACATTGGCCGGTCAATAAAGGAATTTTTCCCTTGCTGCGGATATGTCGGCGAAGGCATACAAGGAGTCTTTTCGAGGATCATCGGGGATAGCGCTAGATATTTATTGTTGTACTAACCGACACCAGGATGGCCTTATTATGTACTTACAGCGGCGTGTCTTCTTTGTCCCGTGGTCCGAACAGGGGGGGAGTTATCTCATATTTTTTATGTTGATTCCAGTTGAAGCCCATCTTTGGACTTCGTATCGGTCGGTGGGTAGGAATGGAGGTCGGTGGGTAGATATGAAATAAGTGTCGAACATACAAAGGTATACGTGGTATATAGATTAATTCCATCTTTGACAGTAGAATTTGTCGCTCAAAATCATCCGATCTTCCAATTCATGACTGACGAAGTGTGTCAGTTCAGCAAATGTTACCAACAGAAAAAATATAACAACGATTTTAGGAATTGAATTTATTTTCTCGGGTTCTTCTTAAAACAAAGGGTTTGAAGTTTCTTAAAAGATTTTCGCTTAAATTATGGTGAATCCTCAAAACGACTCATCCGAAGTAACACTTTATACACATGTCCGTGTTGTTTGTTCGTTTAACTGGTGTGGCATCCTCCACCTAATAGGATGTTATGTTGTTCAACACTTCATATAATCTTTCTACAGTGAATCATGATTGTTATTCGTCGAAGTGCGCCCTCAAATGTGTCGTTTAGTTCGTTTTGCCTAATATGATCAATTATTACCATTATTCAACTAATAAACGCAGCAATCGGAAATCAATGAAACACCTTAGGTCACTTACTACATTAGACCTTTTCGCAAATAAGCATGTTGCGGTGCAATGTGTGATAGTTGCGATGCATGTTTTGATGGGATACTTCACGGCAGTTTTTGTGTTAAGCATGTATTGGAAAACTGGTAAATTTCAATTATCTTCTTCATTCTCTGTGCAATATTCTCTCCAAATTCAATATGTTTGTCTCTGATAATTTTTCATTGTGACAATCTGACTAAAATGTGCCATTACTCGCCAGAAAAATCAATTTTATAAATGATCACTGAAATCCCTACCGTTTAGGCCTTCCTTGGATTACTCACTTCCCCCCCCCTGCTCGCCCCCCCCCCCCCTCTTAGCTAGACCACAATGCATTACGAGAGGCTATTTGCGAAAAGGTCTATGGGGTATTTTCAGTTTTTCAGTTTTTCCAACTTGATTTTCTTATATATCGAGATAAGTCCAAGTTGGGTGAGCTCTGAAATCCAGCACAATTCCCTCAACGTTTTTCAAGTAATCCAAGTGTGATGGGTTTCAGAGTGTTACCAAGATTACCGAACAAACGGAAATGAAGCTGAGAAAAGGCTGTCATTTCAATGGCAGTGTAAGGGTACTAAAACTGTCTTCCTCACTTCTCCCCCCATGTTAGTCTGAACGGTAAATCAAAGTTTTCCTCCGCGTGTATTTTTGTTGAGAGCGTTTTCCTGATTCCTGAGGCTAAGACACCACATCAGTTCTCATTTTCAGTTTGCTCAAGTCACATTACCCACCAGGTATTGAATAAAATGCTCAACCCAGCAGCCTCCCTATTTTAACAGACCGCCAGTTATGATACAACAAGACCACCATCAGCCTCACAAAAGTTCATCTCGTCTTTCCGCGCTTTTTTATATTACATTTGTCTGATTGCGTGTATTAATCATATCAAGGCTGGAAAGTTATAACACGTAACCCAACTCGGCCTTACTAAATTCCAATATTCCCAATAGATAAATCATCCATAGTGTAACCTATTTACAACTTCATGTGCAAACCAGCATTGTTCACTGCGAATACATATATATCTACACACAGTGCCAGTGCCTATTGTATATCACTTTTCCATAACGAGTATACAAAGCCCACTAAGAAAACAAGTCATCGATTCCCCTCGTTCTATAAATATGTCCATTTCTGGTCCCGGGGCGGACTGGATGTATCGAAACGTCGATAATTGAATTGTAGGAACATCTCATATACTCAAGCTTTGTTTGAGTTCCAAGACTGTCCTGTGACATCATAAGCTACCAAGGGTTCATCGTAGAAAAATGCCTTGAGTCAAACAAAACCAGAAATTCGTTCACTAGTACTGTCCCTGGTGGTGGCGGTTAGCTGCTGATGTCTACTCATGTGGAATATACGTTTCGTAAAACAACGATAACAAGCTTTGACTCGTTCTAATACGCAAAGTTTATATCATTACACGAACCGTTCAATGCGTTCCTGAATTTTTAGATTGCTGCGAGAGTGATTCTCGAAACGTTTTGGCATATGGTCTTCCGTGATCAACAGTTAAAACAGCAACAGTTCTGTGTCTGGTACGATAACCTTTCATTGCCAACAGAGCGTTATGGTTTAATAAATTAACTTCGTTCTTCTGATTCTAGCAAATTCGGCGCGTTTTGTCCATTACGGGTTACCGTCCTGGATAACGTACGTCAGCATATGTACAAACGATGCGATGTTCAAGGGTAATGGAAGCTGTGAGCCGCTATAAGAACTACTTGTGGGGAAAGTCAAGTACCAAGAGGAATAGGGCCCATCCCACTGAGGACTGTGCAATCTTTCAAAAATAATGCGGGATGCAAGTTTTCATCTTCATTCAAATTGTTGCCCGTTGACACAATAAACGGATCAGAACCTGTTAAGGGAATGTCGAAAATGGGAATTGCCCCCCTCTCTTCCATCTGTTTTGTGTCATAAGCTCTTCTGTAAGTACCCCTCTTTCTCAGAAGGCCCATGTGACCGGTTGGAGATTCCCTGTGGTCTATTCTACTCACCTCAAACTACTGCTATTTTTCATTAGGTGAGGTAAGCATACATATCTGTAGATATTGCTGTTTTCCATTTGCAGTAATGTCTAGTGTGAGATACAGGACATATCTTTGGGGTACATCGTTTTTAATGATTGAAGGGAATAATAGGGTCCACTCTGCTACCATGGTGGTAAATGTTGAGAATTTACCCCCATTCAGCAGTAGTATATAGAACACAGGTAGTGTAAAAAGCAGGGTATACAATGCAATCGTTATATCTCATCATTCGGAAAATTGCTGAAGTTGGGTGATTTTGGGATCGATAAATGAATTTTTTCCTCAAATGTGTAATTGAAATATTTCCCCTCTACTGCGATACGGAATAACTTCTGGTGGAACAGAACGGCCTTCAATCTGAGGCTTCTTAACTATGTCTCGCGTCACCCATTATTATTTGAGATCCAGAATTCCCAATAAATTATGTGCTGCAGGCAACGGTTGGAAGCATTCTAAAATACTATCCGATGGACTCTGACGTCATCCACTGTTTTAGTGGATCACATACGACTAAGAGCACACTTACATACTCGAATTAGCGCCCAGCCGCTCCTTTCTTACAGCACGGGGGGGTCTTAGTATTCGTAACCCCACCTCCTCCCATTTTGATGTTGTAGATGGCGACCTAAGGGGATAACGTGTGGCAGTTTTGTATAACATATAAGTTGTTGTCGTGTGTGCTGAAAATCATTCAGGGATTTTACCTGTGCCAATGCATTACAACGTGTCTGTAAAACCTTGTACCGTGTAATGCGAATGGTAACAACGTTATTTGTGACATTGTGTCGTTTTAATGAACAATCCCATAACGATTTTCAATGTGAAGTTCGACAATCGTAGGCAACCAACCACCATTATTCACTTATGATTTAACCTTTGGGAGTATTCAGGTTCGCGTACATTGTTTCAGTGTGGCTCCACGCACAGCTCGCTGCGTCTCCAACAAATTGACGGGGGAGACACATTGACCTATAACTATGATAGTCACGATCAATCCCAACGCTCAAACTGAGTCATTTTGCCAGGAACTCGTAACACTCAACCTTGCTTCCTCCCACATACACTCTTCATATTTGTAACCCATAAGTATCACCAATCGTTTATATTTCTTCTAACCGCCACCTCTCCCGAGGACCCCCTGTAACACGGACTCCGAGAAACTAGACCCTCGCTCGATGGTGGGATTCTATTTCCGTTTTTCAAAAGGTTTGTATTGGATAATAGGTAACATTATGAATGGATCTAGTGATTTTGATATAGAATGAAAAACACGGGCTAGTATGGCGGTTTCTATATATAAAGGTTCGCTTAAATGAGATGGCATTTTTTGCAGGGAAAACAATCTGGCTTCAGGTTGTCAAAATTATTATACCTCCTTCCTCATATTAGGTTTTCTTAAAACTGGTCATACAATGGTGTTCAGAACATAGATTGCTATACATACATCCTCAGATGACCCACAAGGAGAAATACGTGTTCCCGTGTAAACGGGCCACCGCGGTGTTCATTTACACGCGAAAAAAAAACATTTCACTGTATTTCATGTGTATGTGTATTATCCTAGTTTGGATTCATCCAGGTCATTTGGGCACTATGGAACTAAAAATTAAGGTTAGTGCCCAATAATACAGTTTTTTTTTGGCTAGTTCGAGGAGGAATGATTAAAGTTGACAAAATTTCACATGTAAATGGGACAACCAAAGTATATTACAGCATAGGCCTATTTTGAATTTCAAAAGATTAAAAAAAATGTACCTGTCGTGTTAAATGCCATGCAAATTGCTCTTTTCAACCAAGATGTAAAAAATATTTCAAAGAAATAGTCCATATCATAACTCAAATATCACAATGTATATTTTCATGGGGACCCAAAGCATATCGGCAGAACCCAAGTAGCCACAATTTTTGGTTGTTGGGATAATCCCGTTTTGTGAAACCACCTTGCATTTTCTTTTATCAATGATGAAGCAGAAAAATACTGTTGGCCTATCACTGCTCAGCATGATAAATATTCTAGTGAAAAGTATTTAAAAAAATCACGTGTGAACGGGACAACAAATGTACACGTGAAACCCCTCTCACTTGTTGACGCCTTCAACTAAAAACATGGTAACTTTTACATAATAGCCTATTTTATAGCAAGGATTATCATGTTTCAACTGCTTTGGAAAGAAATGAGAGGCTTGAAGCTGAATAGATAAATAGGTACATATCCAAATGGCTCGGAAAAATGTTCATAATTTTGGGCTTAAACAGGGGCAATAATTGGGTGTTTTTCTCTCTAAAAACATATCTACTTCTGAATGAATGCCATAAGTTTGGCAATATGTGCTACTTACATATCATAATTGTGACCAACTAACCTATGTTTTCTTGACCCAGGTGAATTAGCCACAACAACTGCAATTGGCCTTTTGAAGTGTTTATAGCCACCAGTACCCTAATGCATGGAGTGTACCCCTCGTTTATTTGCTTCCCCCCTTTCCTCCTCTGCAACTTAGTTAATTACCGTTGACCCCTCATGTTCTTTTCCCTGATTATCCTTCCGCGTTAGGCTACGGTGTTTTTTTTTTCATTCGTACTCTCAAACTTTTAGTTGTAGCTTTTCTAGTCTCTCCAAAAACCCGGATCCATGTCGACTGTCGTGAAGGAATTGAATTATGGAAAACGTTCAAAACATAGTTGAAAGCTGCGCATTGTCCCCATTTAACACTTTTTTGAGATGCGATATGTTCAACAACTCTATTAGAAACTACCTGAGCATTCTTCTAATGAACTATTTTATGGAAGCCACCTCGGATACAACTGAGATTAAATGAAACGTGTAACTACTACCCATGCCCATTGCCGTCACTCTTCATCGGCCCGATGAAAGAAGAAAATCGTAAATCAATGATGTGTCTCCCGGGCCGAATAACTAATAAAATCTAAAATCCAAAATTAGCTAGTTTTTATATAGACCTTAGACCACTTTTCTGCTGGAAACTGATGCTATTCCATAACAGATGTGTCAATGGTACTTAAACAACATCTAATAATGGCAGTTTCCTCTTGATTCAGCATAAACTATACAACACGTTGGGTAATCAACGGCCACGCTTGACATGAGTAACGTATTACCAACAAATACTCTTAATACGTAGTTGGCGAGTGTCGACATTGAACCTGATTGAAATCCAGTCTTTTGTCGAAATCTGACATTGATGCCTGGTCTGTCCCATTTGTTTTAGGCCGTTGGGTGAGGACGTAGAAATCACCGGTCTTCGTTTACCCCTCGGCAAAGTGTCATTATAGTGAGGCTCGAGGTCAGTCACGCCTCTGACTTGTATATGGAGCCATGACGTCACTCTGGATAGTGATGTGTGCTGTCGTCCTATATCTGAGCTAAGTCAAGCAGAACCAAGCTCCGTGTTCTTAGCTCTGTATGTGCTTCCTCTTGCTACATTCTAGGAGGAACGCTCACTTGGGCTAACCGCGATTGAGTTCCGCCTCCGACACTACCTCACTTCGCCGCACCTGGTGACTGCTCGCAGAATCGTGTATCCATACCAGCTTCCCTGGGAGTCGAAGATGGTTTGAAGGTTAGCTGTCTGATTCGCGATCGTCAAATCGTTTTTTTCGGCTGGGGGGGGGGGGGGGGGGGGGTGGGCATATAGCCCGCCTTCCGGCATACTAATCCCGACCGACGTGCCCTGTGTGATGCATGAACTGGTGGGTTGGGGTTGATCGCCGGGGACGCCCCGTCGCCCATGATTGGCGGCAGCTTTCGTGGGGGTACATCAGTGGAATGAGGATGGTCAGGCCGATACGGGTGAAGCACCTGGGTGTCTCCAATAATGAGGGACAGAGGTAAATTGATAGAATTAGGAATGACCTCTGAGATGTTTCTACAGGACGAACCTACCTTTGTTAATTTCGTCGGTCATTTCATATCCTTTCGATCTTCGCACCCCCGTCAATTCCATACGTGTCCTCACTTGGAGTTCACCACGGGGGAAGACCAGATATTGCTAACTGCTAACTGCTTCGGAAGGTATGTGTGCTGATTGGCTGGTGATATTGGTTAATTGTATTATTATATCTTTTGGTAGGGTTGGGATAAGGATTAGGGATCAGAGTTATTGGTAGCCAACCACAGAAATTTTTCCGAAACAATGTGCCATCGACCCCGTAGATTTGCTTATTTGGACAAAGTCAGTGTGATCCTGTCCTTTTTATGGTAATTGTAAGCCTGTTTTCATTCTACTTACTACAAATACACTAAACCCGAAATTCCTTCCATCCAGCACTGAATGGAGTTATGAAGACTGGTAACGTGAGATGGGTCTTTTTTAAGAGTTATATGAGGACTGAAGTACATCGGGCGATCCTTTCTGCTTGATACTTACTTGAAGAACTGAATATTCACTAAGGAGCTCCTCAAATTGGCGATGAGCGTGCCACGCCCCCCCCCCCCCCTTCTCCCCGCAGGGATAACCCTACTTAAAGTCTGTAGCCAGATTACGTGTCTTCAGATGAAATTTTTGATCGGCCAATAAGGCGAGTCAGATGGATTTCCTACTAGTATAACGATGACTGTGTGATAGTAGTGCGTAGACGACACTGACAACGTTACGGAAACTGAATAATTGATAGGAGCATCCTCGAAATGATGGGTGTTGTCTCTCCCCCCCCCCCCCCCCCCCCGAAGTGTCGCTCATTGCCAGCGATATGTCAGCACTACGTGTCTTCAAGATCCATAATGCTACAACTCTCCCCTGTAGGTCGGTTCGGGTAGCTTTTGATCATTCACCAAAAACTGCGAGTTCCAATTTTTAAAGCTACACGAGTGCATATGACGAGAGCAATACATAACATCCTCGATCAGCAACATACCTCAACCTCATCTCGCTGGACCTCTGAAAAGACCAGGGAGGTGGGTACCATTTGTTTTATTTGAGGATTGATTAGATCATGTTAAAACGACGAATAAAGTCCATATATATGGCTCCTATTGATTCAAAATAGAAATAAGACAGTCTATATGGGGTATTGTTCTCAGCGGGTTCAAGGAGCATGGAACGTGGCAAAAAATTAAAAAACCCCTACAGGGAATGATTAAACATCCAGAAAGGATTTTGCGTATCAGGACAAATATGTCTTCGTTTGAAGTGATACAATACCATCGACTGCTCATTTGGTCCTATATACCTATAGATGAATGGTTCACATAGAAACGATTTACCATAATAATAATAATACCTGGTGCTTATATAAGCGCTTTTTCGACGTGATCGCAGCGCTTCACACATATTTACTCCTGACATTAGGACCTTGTCACACCTGTACTATAGTTATTAGTATATTAACGCAACTCTTTCTTGTTCACTCCCGACACACGTTTTCAGTGCGCCACTCCATCGTGTCCCCCGGGACTTCCCAATAGGGGCAGCCACATACGATTGACACCTCTAATCACAAGTCACCTCCGAGTTCTATCGCTTCCTTCTCTTCTGTCTACATCTTATTTGCATGACCTAGGAGAGTAAATTCTTGGCTTTATTCCCAATGAGATGAATCTCCGATATGCCATTATGATACATAACGTTAATAGGAACCGATCACGGGGGAAATTTATACGATATATTAAAGTCAGTTCCCCGGATAAAACTAATCACTAAAGGAAGCAGATAGACAAGCGTGCTCTGATGGTTACTGATTTCCTTTCCTGTAAATTATCGTGTTAGACTAGACTAATAGAAAGAACTTTTGGTAAATGGTTCAAGTGCAGATTTCCTCAGAAGCGTTTGACTTGATGGCTATTAATTAAGCGGGAAATCAGCACATTACTCAAACCCTCCGTGGTTGAGTTTCGCTTTTTAGGAGGCCATGCGAATCTCATCGAGGAACAGGGCTATCTGGTTCATAGACAAAAAAGTACAGACGAACCGTGTCGAATCTCTTGTCCCTTTCACTGAGGCCTATGTGCACACAAACCTGGTGATAAACGTGATGAACGCACAATAAATATATATGTCACTTTCCGGGCCCCCCCCTAGGAAACCTAGACTTAATCGAAACTTTGAACACTGACTTTATTTAATATGTTGCTTCCTGTCGCGGTAAACAAGTGGATAGGTCAATATATTATGCATATTTCTTCATCGCCATCACTGGTACTATGAAGTTGACTACTTATTCGTCTTCGCAATTTCAAGAGGGAGAATACTTCGACCGGAAGTTTAGTAGTCGTTGCTTCTTTTTAACGGAAACGTTAAATGGAAACAAGAAAAAATCGTCACGGCTAAATTGTATTCATTTGAAATTTCTACTCGTTGGAAATTGAAAGAAAAAGGGAAGATCAGATTAGGTCAGTTGTCGAAGCTCTGGACTTTTTCCGTGCATCCATAGGCTCTGGACAGTTGGCGTTTTCGAATGGTGCTTGTTTCTATGAGTTTGATGATGAATGTTGATTTTCCATTCTGTCCTTGAAATGAATATCACAAGGAACCAAACAAGAATGTTCAAATTTGTAATAATTTTAATTGTCAATTGATATATTTACCCAGGAACCTTGTGGAACAGAACAAGTGACTCCCAGCGCAAATATGTATACAACAACAACAGGAAAAAACAATTTTCCGCAAATTGTTCTCAACTTAAGGATTTCAAACATATAGAAGTCAATTCCAGTGTCCTGGACTCAGTATATCAACTTTTCCAAACATGAATATTGTAGATTGCTCATAGGACTCGAGCATTGAGTATAGGCTACACACTCCAACTCAACACCCACCCCCTATATATATCTCGAACCGACCCTGGCTTTGGGAACACATTCGACCTCGGCAAGCTCATACTCCGAACAAAACGCATGGAGATCAGTGTAAAAGCGGAACAAATTTGTCATTCTGAATATAAAAGAAATATACGTTGCTATAACTTGGGACAAATGCAAAATTTATGTTTTCGTCAGCCACCTCTTGCTGCTGCGGATAGTCCACGCTGTCATATATAAAGGTCACACCCTTTTAAACTACTGAATGGCTGCACCGCATTTGCGGCTACCAAAGTTTTACAATAGTGTAATTTGTCAGCTAAGATATAGAATAATATTTTATAGCTATCAAGGTGAGCATTAATTTTAATTTAAATAGATATATAAGATATATAAGATGCTAAATTCCACACTTAAATTTTGGAAGATGATAACTTTCACACCAGATCAGAATCAGTATAACTTGTTTGCTAGTGGATATATGTTTATGATTTCACTCTTACTTTCACGATAACAACATTTACTTAGCGGATGTATAGCATTTACCATTGACAGAATCAGCTGATTCTAAATAATTGGCCCTCTTGTTTTCTTGCATTCACCCATATTTAATAAAATCAACCTATCAACTCTATCCTAAATTCAGGTCGTACCACTATTTTACACAAATCAACTGCAGGTTATTATGTATGCGTATATCGAAGAACAATGGCGATGACGAGCTCCCAAAACTGCTATTCACTTTACATTTTTGTTTACCACCGAAGTAGCAAATCGGTTAACTCGGATAAAACATGTGACGCAAATTAACGAGGATAATAGGATTATAGCTTGAATTTACAAAAATACTTTTTAAGGTTTGTGAATGTCCATATCTAGGTATCCTAAGTTTTGTTGTTTTGTTTTTTACTGTCCGAATGTTTTCGCCTCGGATCTTCACTATCCGCATCGCTTGTATATGTGAGTCTTTTGTCTGGGGCCAGGATTCCCAATGTTGCGTATGCGGGTCCAGATCGCACGTGAAAAATCGCTAAATGACGTGAGCTGACAGGCTGAGAGGTGCCAGTGTCTGAATATGTCCCATTCAGTTTGCAAAGTTAGACCTTGGTTCCGCAGAGGCTGAAGAATTTCTAAATGAAAGCAAACCAGCCTGGATCTAGGCAAAATAGGCACATGTACCAATGCGTATACGGATGCGTATCACCCATGATTCTATGGAATATCTCCCTCAAACACCCTTGTGTTTTCGCAATGGGGCGACACTTTCCAATTCATTTATTTGCTTCCCGTATGATTATCAACTCACTCATTACAAAAAAGCCAACATTCCGGGCGCGTGCATAGTGCTTGCTCGAGACACCTATATGTTATAACAGTCCTATGCGCTCACTTACACGACATAACACGCGCGTGTTCAACATGGGGGAAATGCTGCGTGTGCATCCAGGAATGTGGCACGATCTGCGTGGGTCCAGACATCATATTCTTGTCAAGGTAACTTCCAAATATTGGTCGCAAAAGTTCATGTTCGAATGAAGGCATGGCCGAGACTTAGAAGAAAAACAAAATTCAAAAAGCATTCCAGTGACCGTGTATTATGGTAATTCACGGTAGTCGCGAATGCCTCTGTAAATGAAATTGTGCATTTTTACATTTTTGTTATAATGATACTTAGTACGGGGATTAACGGGCAAAAATAAAAAAAACTGTTTCAAACTATCTATTCCGTGTATGGGCCCGTAATAAGACATCTTGACAAACACTACTGTCAACATTTTCTCGGCGATGACGCAAAACAACTGGAATTGCGATGCGCCTAAATCGAGCCTGCGCTTCCTGTTATTTATAACAGCCCGGTACTGTTGATCAACGATGCCCATCATAAAGCATGGTTTTATGGACATCGGTAAGAATAATATTTCCGAACAATCCTAGTAGACAGTGCAAAGCGTTTGATCAGACTTTGATCCCAATA
This sequence comes from Sclerodactyla briareus, assembly GCA_026419785.1. Lineage (NCBI taxonomy): Eukaryota > Metazoa > Echinodermata > Holothuroidea > Dendrochirotida > Sclerodactylidae > Sclerodactyla > Sclerodactyla briareus. The sequence goes on along the minus strand of JAODTK010004666.1, from coordinate 203,038 downwards.
TTCACTCGTCGGTCTAGTATATATATTTGATCAAGAAATTCACGAATTACAATGAGAAATGAGGAATGTCACTATCCACGTGACGTTTGCGTAAAATGACTTGTCCTACTTAATCCAACTGTCACATATGCACAAGGCAAATGACAACGGTAGTATTCACATAAGTAACTGGTCACCCCGAACATGTTTGTTTTGTATAATGTGGCGTGATTTCAGCCATACTGTGAATCTTGTAGTTTTTTGTTTTTTGTACGACTCTGACTTTCGTATTCTGTCTGCCCGGCCCATGCACCTGTAGTCGTGTAGTCGGGCAGGAGTGATCCTCTCTTGGCCCCACATATATATATATATATATATATATAATATATATATATATAATATATATATATATATATATATATATTATATATATATATATATAGATATATATATATATATTATATATATATATATTATATATATATATATATATAGATATATATATAATATATATATATATTGTAATATAACGACGAATATAGGCTAATAACACAGGAACAAAACAATTGAACAAATGATAAACACAATATCAAAACATTTCCGTTGTGCTAATGCTAATCATATACGTTTTATTGTTATGTATACTGGCTACATGCTAATTTTGTTACAATATATCAGTATTATGAAAAATGAAATAATCAGCTGTCAAAGAAACGAATTGTTTGGAAGATTTAACTGCTCTATTTACAAGTGCTATTAACAATAGTTTCGTTATGCTACCACGTATAACAGACGATGAAATTAATTTATCTTACAAACCTTATATACCTTCCCCCCCCCCCCCCCAAAGTTATGTGCCCTCAGATGCAGATTTCTCAGTTATTAGTTTTTTGAACAATTTCTTATTTCCCTGAAAGGTAGGCGAGCACCATCTCCCCTTAGGCCCCTCCCTCGGGACGCAATCATTAAAGTTTCATAAGTGCCCCATGTGTAATCACCACCTCTGACTATAATTCCCCTCCCCTAAGCTAAACTGGGAATCCAATGGAATGATCAAATCACAGTTACCTAACAGCGATATCATTTGATCTATCAAAATCTTCAAGAGGCTGGATAAAAGCATATATTGCGTTTAGCTATGATGGGGTGTTCGATGGAGTCGATAACATATAGCAATGCTCCTTAAATGTAACGCGGGACAACACTATATATGCAACGACATGAAGAATATTGTCAGCGGTGAGTCTCGGGAATCGGAAAACACTATCTGGTCGAGTGTGCCACTAGCTGGACGGGTGGGTGGGCAATAGAACCCTACCTCGAACCATTTAAAATAATGATTTTCGAGGCTTTTAAATTAGGTAATAATAGTTTGTACTGTCAACTACCATGGGTAAAAGTAACAAAATCGTCCCAGTTCAGCAAAATGACAGCTGTCAATTCCCATATTTTCAAATTCTCTGTTGTCACGATCCACAGTTATACACATATTTTCCGGCAATTATTTCTTTCCCTTTCCCACGTTAGACCATAATTAGGGTCATTTTGAAGGCGCTAAGCTCGGAATTCCGGAAAACCCTTGATTTCGAGTGGGCATTCGTTGAACTTGGAAGCGAAGTATAGACATGAGTGTTTATATAGGCGCCCAGCAACGCGTGGAATTTAATGTAATTCATTAGGCCTAAATTACCTGCCTGAATATTTCACCCACCTAAGGAAGACACACCTGATAAATTTCCGTAAGTATTTAAATACTAATGGACTTCCAATCCTGGGAGTTATTTAGTACGATATAGAGGTACCAGACCCATATAAGAGTAAAGTACTGTAGCTCGTGTTATCAAACATTGTAGACGTAGGCAAGTTCACATTTTTCATTAGCACTAATCTCACCTTGATTAACTCAATCTCATGAGCAAGATAGTTACCTAATGTCATTTTTCTAGTATGCTACCGCGTGGACCATTCCATATACAGAGCGGTTTTGATTTTGAAAGTAGAATGCGCCCTCTATCGAATACATGCGTGGTTACGCTCTCATCTCGCAAAGATGTGACTCCGGCAACGCAGGAAGGTAGGGCACAACCGCAAATGCGAACAAATACTGACTGATATCTCAAATACACTGGATATAAATACCTCATTCCCCGAAGAAAACAAACAAACAATTTTAGTTACGCCCCTGTAACTATAATACCCAAGTTTCATACAGGTTCAATCTTCTTATATAACGTGATTGGTCAATCTCAGTCAGCTGACCATATTTGATCATGTGATATGACACGCTACCATAGCAACTATTCAGGCACTGCGATACACAAATACAAATAACTTGGTAGCAGATGTATTCCCAGAGATGTTCCATGTGTAGCCTTCCAATACATATGTAACATGTCATTTCCTACCAGCACTAGCACTGTAACGTTGAATTACCGCTTACTGCAATTCAATTGAAATTCATTTTCCACTACAGAACTACAGTCTGGGCTGTGCGATATGTACGAACATTTCATTTTCCATTTGATTTATTCCGTCTATGCAATGAAATGTATGAAGCAGGACACCAGAAAGACAGTAGATTGTCTATCAAGGCTAGTGACCATACGAACAAGTGCGTAATAACTAATGTAGTTGTAAAGCGTAAAGAGACAGTTGAAAAAATCGATTACTGGTATGATACACATGTATGGCCATTATTTTTTCATACAGATTGTCGTATACATGGGACTGGCGTCTTTTTGTTAAAAGCTTTTCTTCCATAATGTCATCGATCTCATATGAATGAACAATGTTAATCGACAGTCCAGCGTGTTTATATCCACATGACATTTCACTCCGGGGGAAGGGGGGGGGGTGCTATCGCCGGATGCTGAAATGCTCACATAACCCCCGGTCGTACCCCCTAGAACGGAGAAGATATTGCAAATCAGTTTACCAGTTTACGCGAACGCGGGCTAAGACGTGGGCATTGCATTGCTCGACGATCATACAATACTGTACGTTCTCCGTGTAACTTGCAGTGTTGGATTACATTTATATATCGTATAAATGTATATATATATATATATATATTATATATATATATATTATATATATATATTATATATATATATCTATATATATATATATTATATATCTATATATATATATATTATATATATATAATCACACACTCTGGATTTAGGTAAATAACGAAGTCGGCTGTGCCTCGTCCGTTATTTACCTAAATTCATAGTCTCGACTGTTTTTTTTTTCGCCAGTGAAAGTCTTCCCCCGAGTTGCATTTATTATTCCTTAATAACATAACAACAAATTCTCAACAATGAATCAAAAGCATTGGTAAAATGCGTTTTTCCGCAGTTGAACGCCTATACGTAGTTTGCTCATTCAGTAAAGTTTGCGCATATTCATAATGTAATTTTAAATGGAGAGTATTTGTCAATCAAACTTGTACCATAATGATTAGGGTATTTTTCGAGCATACACCGTGCATGCAAACTTAGAACGAATACGTGTCGTAACGAATTCGTATAGCTGTGACTTGCGTGTATCATTATTAGAACAATGCTCAGTAAATCGCCTTTTGATGAGCCTCCTGCTTTAGACCTTGAAATAAACTAATAAAATCCGCTATTCAGGCTAGGCTTACAATGTGTACTCATGTACTGTACGTCCTTCATTCGATGTTCAGTGCAATTCATGTAATTAGCCCACAATTGTCCTATGACTGACTATGATTGACATTTGTGCAACTTAATGTTCACTCATGTAAGCCCATTCGTGTGCAAAACATGGCGTGTTCAAGATAATTAGTCTATGTAATTATATTCGGGTAATGGCCCATAATCGTCCTCATTTCTACCGGATACCAAGTTTGAACCCAGTAACTGCTCAGATGGTATGAGCGGATGTGAGAAGAAACGGGCAGATGGTTGAATAATAATAATACACTTGGGCTGCTCACTTGCGGCTAAGGACAATAATAACGACAACATTACCATTCATCTATGTTATGTTTTCTAGTAGGGTATCTTAGCTCATGGGGTTGTGCCTTTTCCGGGAAAAGCATGATTTTTTTTTCACGTGTACTTTAGACATTGAAGGTCAATAACTTGCTGGAAACACTTTGTCTGGTCATTATCCCGGCCGCCATTTTGGATTTCGAAATCATCTCTTCAGAACTGGTTCTGGGGAATCAGGATGGCGAATCCAAAAGTGACTTATCAACGCCCTTTCATCGTACCACCAATGCCCCGCCCGTGATCCAATTAGTCAGCTACCGTACACAATATGTGAGCTCAGTCACCTGACTCGATTCGATAAAAATAGGTCTTGGGGCCGCCATTTAAAAAGTCGAGAATGTTCGAAATACATGGGACCAATGGAATCAGACCTATATGGTCTGCTGACCACCTGAATATGAGTGTCATCACTAGACCAGACCTAGAGCTACATCGATCCGTATTATTGAGGAAGTGGCGGCCATTTTGAAATCCAAGATGGCGGCCGAATTGACGACTCTGCAAGGTTTTCATCCATTTTATGGATTTTCAAGGTCCACATTACATGTGTGCGAAAGTTCATGCTTCGACACAGAAGTGCACACTACATAGTTGATTGTCTACATCAAAATATAACTTTACAGGTTTTTTGTAAGCCTGGTACTTTATTAGACCCAATCATTAACACATTACAATACATCAATACTCAGGAAAAAATATAGAAAAGGCAATCGATTAAGCTTGATTTAACAGAGGCAAGTACACCATGTAGTCTACTTCCCGGCTTAATGTACATTCATAAACATGCCCCAACAATCTGTCAAGGCAAACCCTATGTAAATATTCTAGTTAAAAGCTTACTGCAACCAAAGGTACAGAGAGAAAACATCCTCTCTACACACAGGGGAATTTGTACTAGAGGAACGCTTGTCTGCAGCGCACCCCCGATGCTAGACTATTGCAAAAAAAATAATTGAGTTATAGATGCACATTTACACATGCATCGTAGGCCCACATCGATTAAACCAGGCATCCAATTGTGGGTTAGCTGATGTATGTTTTGATAATATTATTCGCTGGATCTGTGGGATTTGTGGAGGGGATGATACTGAAAGGGGAACAATTCCAAGGTCGGAGGATGGAAACTCAGGGTAAGGAATAATTAATAAAGCAAACGCCAGTCTCAGTACACGCACACCTGTATCCTGTGAGAAATGCCCGTAAGAAATTTATGCGATCACTCGTTCTTTGCACATGATGGACCTCCGATTAAAATATGTAATTTTCGGGGTGTCGGTGATTGGACATAAAGGTCAGGTTGGGCAAAAGGGTATCCATTGCTCAGTTCAAAAGGTCTGAAACACCGCATTCATTGCTACAATATGGTACAAGACGACTAAATGTATTCTTATATTCCATGGCATTCGTCCTTTGTTGTTTCTCTTTCACCACCCCCACCCCCCCCCCCTCACCCACCCCCGCCCTACCCTCCACCCCTCCCACTTCCAGATAGTTGACAAAAACATTAAATTGGACATTAATGAGTTCTCGGTTTTTACACTCGATGAACTGCGGTAGAGAGTTACTGAATAACTCCTGGGAATAAATTTCATCATTCTTATTATGTCAGTGATCATGAGTACTGATTGTTCCTGGGTTTGTTTTGAGACATAGATCTGCTGACCTTTGGCACCATGTCATTGCCGTACGTCATCATACTTCAGCTGTGAACAGGCCTATTGATTGGGAGGACTTGGACCAGTTCATGGTGAAAACGAATTGGTGAAATAGTTTCAGCACTTTCAGCCTTCAATCGGACTAAATTTAATAGGAATGTCTTATCGCAAATTCCGTTGAACTGACGGACGTTAAGAGGTCACGAAGTTATACAAGAGTTCGTGGAATCAGGCAGTGACCGTGCTGCAACTCAATAAACCAGTTCGGAGTTACAGTTAATGAGATGATAATGATATTGTGTCAAAGGTCATAAAGAACGCCAGTAGTTCGAAGTTGAACGTGGCAGTGTGGCAGACAGCTTTCGAAACTCCTCTGCCGAAATTACAACGAAACTACCAATGTCCCCCATACTTATTAACGATAACAGCCGAAAAAAGGGCTAAATTGTTGCGTTTTCAATAGTGGTGACAGTATTAAAAAATAAGGCCGTAACGATATTTGCTATGGGGGGGGGGGGTCTGACCGAAACCCGTCTATTCCCCCAAACTGTTCTGGGGTCAGGTGGTGATCATAGCGCACTTAGAATGCGAACTGACTTATATATGCCATCTGAGGAATCATTAGACTGTTGGTCTTCCGGTTGGGGGGGCCCGTTTTTTTTGATGCGCGGCATACGGTTTGCGTTTTTGCCGCCATAGGGCTGTTCTTCCATTAAACCTTGGGATAAACGCATCCATACAAGAATGGTTTACGCAATGATTATACATATCACTGGCAGAGCCGGTCATTTCTTCCCCGTTTCCGTTTCCGACCGATACCGCTAAATAAACATATTTTTTGCGTATCCAATTAGTTGATCCTTCTTGTTCATCTTCCTTTGCCCGCCGGTAGATATTAGTTTCATAGTTTAATCAATATCCTTCAATGGACGTGTCATCAAGTGCCGGTTCCCAGATGACGCGGACAAATTTAATAATGGCGTCATTTCTCCTTCCGGACTGTGGCTTGATAACAAAGACTGCTTGTGCTTCATTCGTCCAGTATCCCGATATATGATACCTATATGGCTCGATCAGGATGCTATTGCGAAAACTAAACGTATCGTATTAGTACCATTGTAATGTGATCGCGATTTTACACCGAATCCCTTGGGTGGGGTGTCTACCCCGCTTACTTGCTTAAAGTTACTGACAGTAGTTGGAGAAAAAGTCGAGAAAAGCTGAATTCTGTGGTTGGTGTCTATACCCCGCTCACTTGCTAAAGTTTTACTGACAGAAGTTAAAAAAAAGACGACAGAATTCATTTTATAAATAAACGGCCTCATATTATTATTCCGATTAGGTTTCGGGTGCCCAAAGTGGATAATTCATGATTTATCTACCTATTGACGGAGACTACATTACTAATCTGTAACTCACTGACATCCATTTTAGATCATTTCCGGGGGTTTTATTTGTTATTAACCTTTGGGTTGATTGGAATCCCAAATTGCATATTAGCGTATACCAATGAGAACCCATGATCAATCAGTTAGACCAAATTGAGGTAACATCGATTCAATAGACGTATCGTAGTTTGAAGAACTTCTATCTTCAATCGTTACATGACCACCCCTCAATGATTTCTTTTCACCATATAGTACTTTCCATAACATGACTGCAGTCACATTCAGTGTAATCGGAATTATTGTTTCTATATTTTATCATTATTCTTTTTTGAGGTTAAGTACTTAGCTCACGGGGCGCAGCCAATGTCTGAAAGTTGGGGGGGGGGTCAAGAACATTTTTTTTTGGAGGGGTGTGGGGGGTTTTTGGTAATTTTGGGCTAATTGCATGGGGAAAGTTGTTATGTATGGAGGCCTCCCAAAAGTTGGGGGGTCGTGCCCCTGACCCCGCCTAGTGGCTGCCCTTGATTTAACCTATGTGATAAATAGGATGTCGATGAGTTATTCAGCGATAACGTTCATAAATGTCCTTATTATTATTATTATTATTATTATTATTATTATGATTTTTCTACAACTGATTGGCTGAAGAGTTCAATAGAGATCAGTTTTGATTCGCAGGGTGATTCGCATATTTCGTTATTGGGCGAACTGATGGCCCTCTGGAACTTGTTTCACTGGTCAATAGTCATAGCAACATATAGTTACTATCACAAACCTTTTGTACTGAACCACTTGTCTGCTTCGGATAGTTGCTAAACCGGGTATAGTGGTATAGTGTTACAGGTAGGGTACATCGTGTGGTCGCAACTAGATAGCATAGTCCATACGCACGCATAGGACCATGGAACCTTAAATATCAACTGAAAATATTTTCTACGAGGCGAAAGGAATTCAGCTGAATGTCGAGTCTAGACTGTTCATGATATGGTTGAAGTGAACACAATTGCAATTCTTGTTCCACAATCCCCAAATTAGAAAAAAAACATGATTTTTTTTATGGATACTCTAGAGATACCGTTCAACGTTTTGACCCCCACCCCCTCCACCACATTGAGCTACAGGCAGAGAGGCATTGCCTTATTCCGTGTACCTGGTGAAGGATGCGCCAGCTGACAATAAGATCAGTATCCAGGTCTGCACCTTTGCCGTGCCTTGAATTGGTTCGATCCTTTGCTCGGCAAGTATACAAAAATGCCTATAATAGAAGGAAGCCCTCGGACCTTGCTTTAGAAACCTGAATTAGAAAAAGAAAATGTGTTTTTACAGTCAACTTCAATCTTCAATTGCCGCAATTGGCAGACTGGAACTTGTCTAATGAAAGACCATCGCACTTTCCTCACTGAATCCCCCCCCCCCCCCCCCCCCCCGCCGCCATCCCCCCCCCCCCCCGCCGCCATCCCCCCCCCCCGCCTATACTCAGGAAATCCGACAACTACATGCTTACACCCGTGGGCCTGATAAAAGCGCCCGTCCTTTTTAATAGCCCCTGAGCCTACATAATCGTATTGTCAATTACGAGCACGGGGAACTGACCCACCACCTACGAGGTATCGATCGGTTGTTCTAATGCTCTCGCCTGTCCTTGAACGAGAACGGATGACTTCGGTAAATGGATTTGATTTGGACTAGGCTCAATTCACCCCGATGTAGTGTGGTGTTAAGAACAGTCGGAGGTAGCTTGCATTAGATCCATCAACTGCTTCCATGGAATACTGGTAGGCTTGCATTCCAATATCAATTCGAGGGATGTAATATCTGCGCGCTTTAAAGCAAACACTTGTTTGGGAATTCGTAAGGTCCCACGAGCTAGCTTTGTCCCCCTGAGTGATACGCATACATACTATTAATATTAAACTTTGTTTTAGGAGGGTAACTCATTTAGCAAGAGCTATCTTCCATGAGGCCCTCTAGAACATATTTACAGTGAAAAAACTGAAAGGAGAGTACTAAAATGACACAGCCTAAAAATAAATACAAAAATGGGGAATTATCTAGCCGTAATGAAAATACATATGTAAGTATAAATTAATACCTACAATTGGAATTGGTAAACTATACTATCCTCCCGATGTACTGATCTATTCAGGGCAAAAGGTATGCCTTAACTACAATAAAGCACACAATACATGTACCTGGACTGCCTATACGGCGATAAAAGAAAACAATCCAGTGCAGCAATAATGGTGTGAATTCAGAGCATAAAATGACGAAACAGACGAAAATACTCATGTGATAGGAGTTCTAGCGTTTATTTCATTCAGAGCCGATTATGACATCAGCGTAGAGGCTAAGTCTTAAAGATGGATTGTCGTCTGCTAGCGTCCAGCGAACAAGCGACGGCGAATTTTCATGCGTCACGACAAATCTCGTATGTGCGAGCACAACTCGGTATATCGGAATCACATACTTTCAATATTATTATATCCATTTTATTTGGACGCAAAAATGCGTGAAATATACCATTTGGTTTCAATTTGTCTAAATTGCTGGGTGCAGTATCTTGTTTACAAGATTCATTTCCATTGACGACAATCCATCTTTAACTACGATGAAAAACAAAATGCCTTTCATTGATATAGGTTAATTCGGTAGGCTGATAACTTACACCAGACAATAGGATTTTTGCAAGATGTTTGTTGAGGGGGCTGGAATTATTTCGAATGTTCGATTTGTACCTCGAAAAATATTCAAGTTATAAGAAAGAACCTAATTTCTCCAGCAAACTAAATAAAATTCACTGCAGACACCAGCATTTTTTCAAGGTATAGAAGCTTCGATATAACTGTATTTGTTTGAACATCATACGATTAATCCATGCTTCGAAAGTTGTTACCTTAACCTTGACAAAAAAAAAATTAACATGGCAACTAATGATTGCTGTCTTTATATGTTATTGCATAAATCCATTTGTCTAAAAACGCTAACGGTAATAATAATATTAGGCTGGCAACAGTCCTAAGCTTTGTCTGAAAATTTCTCCAGTCAACACTTTTATTGGAAGGCAATCTAGAGTGCTTTCCCGGTAAGTAGGATTATAATCAACAATGCTTGTCTGCTAAACCGGTATAGGTACTTTTGCTCTAATTTCAAGTCACAAACTGATGTAGTTACGGGCTACTCAATCTCAATGACCATTTTTATTTATTCTTGACTAAATATGTTCAGCTTCCGTGTATGTCAACGAGTCTGTTTAATAGATAGGCATATAGTAATAGATTGATTATTCTACCAATGGGTTGCCTTGACGTTGGTAATTACAAAACCTGAATAAAAAAAACAAAAACCTTTGCTAGCTATTTATGACATGAACTATCTGGGCTTGAGTGTATACTTAACATTTCCACGCTGCTGTGATTCCTTGCGCGTTTACGAGAGAATGGACGCTAGCACTTTCGTTCTGTACAGTGAGTAATAAATTGACCAGCTGTTTAACTGATACTGTATACTTCCACCGAGTATGGAAACTAATCCTCACATTTTGGTAGATTGTCCTGGGTAGTAAATTACACGTGCTCGATCGCGGCCATGAAGCGCACAACACCACTTCTTTCGAAGTACTAGGGAACGCAGAAGGAGAACATGGTAACCTTTATCAATCACTTATTAGCAGCATGCTGTGTATTTTAATTTTACGGGGCGTTACCTCACCAGACTGGATGGGCAAAATCTTGTAGCTGTTTGTTGCTAGTGCACATATATTAGTATATCATAAATATATTGCTGAACTTGTTTGTCTTTGATCGAAGTTTCCTCGAATGTATATTCCATCATCCTGAAATCACCGACTTCCCATGTTGCAATCGAAACTAGAGACAAAGGGACATTTGTATGTCTAAAATCGGTTGTATAATCTCGACCCGATCCAGTAGCGTTTTTTTTCTTGCAGGACAGTTCCATATCTCACCTTAGCAAGGTAACAATAACCTCAGACTCAGACAATTCGCATCTCATACTTTTTAGTAGTTTACGACTTCGAACCCGAATTGCTCAAAACGACTCATCGTTCAAAGGATTTGTCAGCAGACGCATCAATGAAGTATGAAACCACAAGCTAGACGGGAGTACAAAGCACGGATAAGGAAGATATATTCCCAAACCATCTCCATCACTCGGTTTCCAGAGGAACGTGTTTGGAATGTCTGATGAGCTACTACGCTGATATCATTCACCTTTGCGCTCATCAAAGTACATTCGTGTAGCCCAGTTAGGTGCAATAAATGGTGTTGTTTGTGTTCGAGGGAGCGAAAAGTAACCTGTGTTTCCCTTGAACGAGGCTATAGTGAATGAGAGGCAGCCAAAAATACAGCAGTTATATGGGGATGCTCACTTTAACATACGGTAGTGAGAATATGTTTTTTCTTTTTTTTACGTAACCTAATTCCAGCAACCATGCCACTTGCTGTTGTTGGATATGTTACCTGTCCAACGTCAAAGGCTAAATAGATCAAGTAAACAAACATTTCCAACATGAGGATTTCGATTTCTGGAATCTGTTTTTCAATATTCTCAAAAACGTTGACGAGATTCCTATCGATGTATAGTCACGTGTTTGCAGATCCAACTGCAGTCGAGAGGTCCGAATCCGCAGGCTCGTTTCGGTAGTTACCCGCTCCTAAATTAACATTGCACATGTCTCACGATATATCGGAACCGATTTGACATTGACATACTATTGTGACGATACACGGTATCGGTATTGACGATGTTTCATCTTGACGTCATGCACACGTTACGTCCTTTCCCGCCATTCAATAATGCCTCTTTGAACTGAAATCATCGTTATCCACGATAGAATTTGGAGCAGTGTTCAACGAGTTTTTGTGGGTTTTACTGATTATTGAAGCACTCAATAAGGAATCGTCAGTTGATTCTAAATCAACTATATATTAGACCAAACTTCTCTAACCACTTCTTTGGTTATATTACAAGCATGTACCTTGCCTAGACTTGTCTATAAATAACACGCTATGATTCCATTATGATAGTTGACAAATCCAATTAGGAATTTGTTCTAGGTGATCGATCCCGTCTGGAGTACATAGATATAAGATTACACCTCCTCCGGGCATTGAGCTAAATATTAACATACCAATAAATACACCGTTCTCCCGACACAATTATAATTACACGATACTTTTCGAACATTGTGATGTCATCACCTTCACATGTTAACGACACTTAGGACTTCACATTTGTTTGGTTTAACAGGGAACTGGTGATTTCAGCCTGTGTTGTCTTTGAACGAAATTGCTCATTCCTTTTGGGGGGGCGGGGGAAGTAACTTTATGACGTCATTAGTTCAAAACGACAAGGCTGGTTGTTACTTTGAAGTGTCAGTTCACTCCAATTCTCAATTGGTACTCTCGTATTTTCTGCTGTCGTTTCGTTTTCATCATTTGCATTGCTATGGAATTTTCATATAAAACTTGGCGTGGTGTAGTATGTATTCTTGGCCAGAATAAGCACTTGTCCTATATTCATGTCTCTTGCCACTTACAGTCATTACTGTATTATCTTATCCAATTAACATACACCTTTTAATGAAAATAAGATACGGAAATGATTGAGGCCTGATGAGTTAACGGTGTAACTCTGCCAGAATGTGATTTTTAATTATGGTTATTTTACTTATGTTTATTCATTACCATTGTTTTATGAATGAAAAAATGGTTAATGTCCTTCTATGGCATTCACCATCTGACACTACATTAATCCCCAGCGTTTTTCTGAATGACGTATCCGTGGCAAAACCTCCACCAGTCGGTCATTCAGTGTCCTTGCCTACAAAATAAACTTTGATTAAAAACATTAACATTTTCAGTTCCACGGCTTTTGACCTTTTTTTAGCTGTACTTGCGCGTCCCACGACCTTTTTTTCAATTTCGGGGATATACGCTTTGTTCTGTGTAGCCTAGCGATATTACGGTCTATTTTCAAAGTATTTGGTATGGCTCGACCGAGATGAAAGCGGCATGATATTTCAGTCGTGTACATCGGTATCTCTACTGGTCTATACAGTATACCAGATAGCCAAGGCTTAGTGATTCCTTGACTCATTTCTGACAACACAGACCAGACCTGACACAAGGGCTGTATATTGCAAAATGGTGATGCTCATGATGGGCAACATACCGTATGACATGTCTGACGAATTTCCCATTTTCCAACAAAACAAAGACGCTATCCTGATCAAGCATTAGGGTTCATGTACTCTCAACAAGGAAGTTACTCACTAAATTTCAACAATAATCAGACCACATTATGAACTTTATCAAATTCACAAGGATTTTCAATTTTGGCCTCTGTTGGACCTCTCACCTGAACCCAAATTAATGCCACTCATGTAGTCACCATGGTGAACATACATACATGTGAGCTTCATCCATTTGAGTGGGGTCAAGTTATTATGTTTACATGCCAAAATATTACTCTCCCACTGTCTCCCACAGGGTACCTTTGCTCTTGATAAAGAAGGCACACACCTAATTCCATCTGGATCAGATCAAGATGACTTACAGATCGTCGTACAGATCATTATGTTCTATCCTATTATGATATAACGCACTGCTATGGCCTCATACATCCGCACGTTAACACTCATTATGCTAACTCCCTTTCAAGACTTTCCGTGACGTTCATGAATGAATATTTGTTTCACTTTTCTTTAATTGAAAAATTCCTTTTAATTTATTTAGCTGCACCAGCAGGCAACAGAAGTTTAGAGGTTTGAATTCCTTACATGTTTATATGCTCCTACCTCCAGCTTATTGTATGTTACACGTGGTACGGTTCTTTCCGCTGATGCGCACTAACATGCTACTCCTACCCCAACGTCTCTTATTTTTTGAATGCATACTAATCAGATGACCAGTCAACAGTAGACTCTTGCTGGCATACAATACTCTGATGTTAAGAAATACCAGTCAAGATCGTTTATATGACGATTGCTTACAATAAAACTGATGTTTTTATGGACCCCTCACACGAGTTGCGAAACCCTCTATCCAGTAACCACCGTTGGAAACAATCGGTAATCAAATCTTTTCGAGTCCACCTCGCCTCCCATCACTGACTCAACTCCGCCTTCCTTTGCTATCCATGAAATTTCGTGTGCAAATTGTTGGGTAGGCTCAACGCAGATGTATGATGAATCTGATCCTTTTAGCAGCCGATACTTCCAGTCGCATTGTTCACGATGAGTATGGCCAATGAGGCCGATCCGGATGTGTGACGACTGAACGCGAAATTTAATCAAATATTTCCGATGCATGGGGTGTCATCGAAAACCAAAAATGTCCCTGATCTGCATACGCGCCACCCGAGGGAGGCTACTCCTTCTGGTTCTAAAATCATGCATACGCGCCCGGTCTTGTTACTCTCCATACAACGTTTCATGAATATGTAAGTAGATATATAATACTAAAGGATTGGGCTGTGAAACTTGAACAAACTATTCAATTATCAATTGACACATCCAGCTATTACCCAACAGCACCCAAACATTCATACTAATTATTACATCCGATTGTTAAAATGTTGATTTGCTATTGAACGGATACCTCACTTTCAACAACTCTAAAACTTCCTCTTTTCATCTTTCAGTGTCATCGCAACTAACCGGGTACTAGTTATCACAATTCGTGGACATACTAAACTGCAATCTGATACGCTATGTCCATGTTTCGCTATTCTTTTCACTATCTGCAATTTATTATTTAGCCGAACTCGCTTCTTACTGGAAACTTAGTTCTCTCTCAACCTATGCTTACTGAATAAGTCAAAAACAGCGCCGTTTAACCCGAACATCCTGTGACGTTAGTTAGGGACCAGCTGTCTATCTTTTTTGTTTCTTGATATCTGTATAAGTGTCGTGTGCTAGCACGTCAATGGCCACACTAACAATGAGCCTGCCAATTAATGCAAAAAACGGGGGTTCCATGAACTGGCAATTGAACATTCTTTACGCACATTTCAAGTAGGCCTACGTATTCAGCTAATATATCATACCGTGAATGTATTTGAATATTCACTGATGAAGAGAGGCAATAGTGCTATGTTATGATCATCAGATGATGTTGAAATTGGTCGATCGGTTAATGTTATCTGCCATGTTATATTTCGTGTTTCATAGTGTTAAACGTAGAAAGGGTACCTCAGTACTGATTCCTGGAATACAGCGTATGTGGATAACTTCATACATTGAGGGGCTAGTGGCTAAATGACATTCTTCTGATAAGGCATTCCCAATGTCATATTTATCACATGTCCTTTCTTCCGTTATTCATTGGTTTAATGATCTTCCCATGTCCCCAATAAATGATAAAAATACATCAACACACACGCTGCTGCCTTTTAGGGCAGAGGTGCGAAAATTGCTGTTCCTGTTTAAAAAGTAGGACGTTTTTTCCTACTAAGCCCCTATTGAAGTATATCTTTATTTTGAGGGGTTATATTCGTTATTTGTTTCAACTAAACTCTATTATGGGATAGCAATGGTCAAGTAGGAAGCCTATTTTCATATTTTATTTATGTTTGTTTTCTTCTTATCAATGTGGAATTAGAAGCACATCATAAGTGATTTCGGTGTCCCCTAAATTATTTTCCATATGTAACACTTTTAGTTGAACCATATAGACTCAGCAAGAAAAGTAAATATCTTCTCTTGCTGTTCATGAATACCTAATCTTATTAAGGTCAGATAGTAACCTAAAATTATCTATTTTTTTCCAATCTGCGAAAAAATTTAAAGAATCTGTTTCCAACGGATTGAGTAGCCAAAGGTTGATGTTTCTTCAGAAAAAAGATGCGCCCATGCATATGGGGAATTTTTTTTCATTTTTTTTTTCAAAATGGCGTCCAAAATGGCTGCCAGGACATAGTGAAATTAGAAAAGGCGCAGATCAGACGAAAACAGTGATGTTGAGTTTCAAAAAAAATGTGACCTCATATTTTTCGGTTATTGCTAACACACAAAAAACACTGTTAGCATGTCCCAGGAACAAGATGGCGCCCAATATAGCTGCTAGTAGCTGGAAAATATGGGAAGTGGCTGTAAGACATAACAACATTCAGGAAGATGGCTCATACCAGTTGACCATAGTGAAGACCGTTAAGGCATATTGAAATATATACCCAAATGTATATCACTCGTGGTATATAAAGTGCAAAAACGACATTTTCTTGCTGTTAAAATTCGATAAATACACAACATGGCTGCCATAAAATCACACAAAGTGATACGGAAAGTGAGAAGGTGGATAAGTCGGTAGAGCTCCGGACCTAAGGTCAAAAGAAATTTGATTGCGAGTTCTAATCCATTGAAGCCAGGGGAAATTTTCCGCAGTGCTGTTACACGAGGCATGTTTCCTCGAAGTCTGCACCACGTCACCCACGTGTTGAAAGTGGGAACCTACGAGGGGCTAACAAAGTTAGGCGCCCGCCTGCGTTGGCTGCCAGGGGCATAGTAGGTCGCGAGCGAACTTGCATCCTGGGTGGTGCAGCAAGGTCTTCATCAGGTTGCAATGACCTGGGAGTAGGTGGTGGTGTTGAAAGTGGCCTAGGTCGTTGGTCAGGGAGGCGCCTTGCCTTGTGATACAAGACAAGACAACCCGACTTTGTTTATCTTAATCTTCCTATCAAAACAAAGTATCAACACACCCATATAACCTTGTACTGATACGATCAAAGTGACTCCCTATGGATCCCTTCTCTCTGATAATTATAATAATATAATAATAATATAATAATAATAATAATAATAATAATAATAAAAAATATAATAATAATAATAATAATAAAAATAATAATAATAACTAGGACGTATATAGCGCTGTCCACTGCGACAAGCAGTATCAAAGAGCACACATGTTTCTCAGGTGGAGAGGAGGTTTCGAACGAGTGGTGCCGGTGACGAAATAAACCGTAGAACAAAGGTGTTCTATTATAGGGCATAATGCCTATGTCGCGCCACTCCAATTTGTTTTTGGCCGGCGATGAGCCTCATGGTTGGCCCTACTAACGATTCGTCTCGGGAGGGGGGAGTTGGAGTTCGGGTCCCAAGGGAAGTGCGCCATAATTAAAAGTATAACCACCCCCCCTATTGGTAGATGAATGCAATGTATGGGCCACTAAAACCTTTCTGTTGCAACGTTCGAAAAACAATAGCTGAAGAACGTCTACTGAACCAAAAAAGGGGTTCTGTAGTCAAAAAATTATTGGTCACATGGGTTCAGGGCGGGTGAGTGGTGTTCTGTCCCCTGAACTTCTTGAGTGCGCCCACTGGGCAAAATGTACAGGAGCGAGGGGACATGGGGGCCAACCAGAGACGATGGCTGATTGGTAGGGAGCGGAGTTGTGGAGCAATCTTGGAAGCATACATAGCCATTTTTAATTCAATCCGTGCAATGGCAGGCAACAGTGTATATCACTCAATCAAAGCACGGGGTGACTGTGATCATGTTTTGTGTAAGTGTGATCTTACGTGCAGCTGAATTCTGGGTCCTCTGTCGACGTGCGATTTAGATCCTGTGGATTTGGTTCAATGATGACATATTTTAGTGACATGATTCTTGAAAGCGTCAAAGTACGAAACGCGGAAAGTCGTCGAAAAGTCGTCGTGGTTCGACCGAGGGTGAATCCCCCACAGTAGGTGGACAGTAGGTCCGTGTTGTCTTTGCGAAACGGGAGCGGAAAACTGAATGACCTTCGTTCGTGAAGTCGATTGAGTTATCAGACGATGTCCGCCTTCCAACTCTGGATGTCGTCGATACCCTTTCATCTGTGAATCTATGTACAATGGAGTGAAATCCGCGACTAAAGATGAGCGTCTAAGGCTTTTCCAGTACTCAATTGCGCACTCGCAGGAGTGCAGTCTCTATGGGTTTATTACGCCGGTAACTGACTCAAAACTTCGAATGTTAATGAGGAACGACTGAAATGAGCACCAATCTGGTTGAAGGCAGTCCATTCCAGGTACCCCATGTTCAAAGCAGAAATTCAAACACTGGTCATATTGGCCAATGCTTGTGGGTCCATACCTGGCTCATTAGCAATAGCGACAACACAGCATGTTTATATCTAGACACGTTTGACAATATGTACCATTAAACCACATGATTTATCCTTCGCGGACAGGTGGATGGGGGAGCTTGGAGAGCGAGTTTTCTCTGTTACTGAAGTAAATTCCGTAAAACTGGGCAGAACGACTGGACCTGCACCACGGGTGTAAGGGAAGTTCTC
Organism: Sclerodactyla briareus; assembly: GCA_026419785.1. Classification (NCBI taxonomy): domain Eukaryota; kingdom Metazoa; phylum Echinodermata; class Holothuroidea; order Dendrochirotida; family Sclerodactylidae; genus Sclerodactyla; species Sclerodactyla briareus. The sequence continues at coordinate 184,696 of JAODTK010004666.1, read as the reverse complement.
GCGTAAGTGGGGGCGTATTACCTTTGCGAGCTTTCAATCGAAGAAATCATTAATTTCTGTGTTTCGGCCTCATCGTCTGTATGATGTGGCAGAATAGAATGGGGCTCCCCTTTTTCACTACGAGTCCCTCTCGATACTGTTGCAGTGATACTCATTTCACGCTTGCTTCATCGTCGGAACACTACCTCTATCTGGCACTGATTGAATCCATCTATGGCAGTTACAACATACACCTTCCTGTTACTACTGATTGGTGTAAACTCCTCTCAGGTCATGTTGAGTGCAGCATCTTTGGTGGGATCGTCTGATCAATATTCCATTCCACTAGCCTGTTTCATGAATCTGGTGTGTCGCTCCCCCCCGAGAGTTTGTGGTTGACACGTACCTCAGGGCCTTTACAACCCAGCTTGTGGGATGCTGACAGCAGCTGCCTCGTGTCAGAAAAGGCTTTATCACAGACTCTGGAAAATAAATCTCGTAGATAGCCTTTTTATGTGTAACTGCTGTCCCTGTTTGAGCTTGCATCACTCCCCCTTCCTCCGACAGATTCATCCAGTTATTTTTGATTTTTTGTGTAAATTTCCGAGGAATTGTCGGCCATATTGGCCGCTATCTTGATTTTGGCACATACTCGCAGCATGGGAATGTCGCCTACGTGCTCGCAATGATCGAAAAATATATGTACAATGATTTGTTTGAAATTTACATAACTTTTTTCGACTGAATAATGCATTTCTAAGATTTTCCATATTATTGGCCATTTTGAACGACATTTTGGAAAAAATCAGGTTCCCCATCCTGTACCGGTGGCATCTTTTTTCCGGTACATTTAGACCCCATTACCAACACAAATCAGTTGAAATAGATTCTTTACAATTTTTCCACAGATGGATCATATAATTGGGTTACTAAGAGTTGGAAGCTTGCTGGTCAAATGGTGGTTGCCGAACAAAATATTCCAAAACATTGACAGGTTTTTTTGTTTTCCCCAAATATTCACATAGTGAGACTGTTCAAGTCCAATAACCTGATAACTGTTTATACTGACATAATAAACCAGATAAAATACTCCGATAGAAACTGACTGGAGAATGAGAGGAAAGGAAATAAAAATCATTGGAAATCTGTATCGACAAGACGTAGAACAAACTTTACGTATGGACCCCCTTATTATCGCATTTTCGGAATTTGCGATGATTTTGGTCATAGTCCCCTCCCCCAAGTCTGAATTATTCATTAGAATGTTTATAGTTTATACCAAATATCCTGAAAGGAAATAAATTGATTCGGCAATAGGTGAAGAAAACTGTTTTTAGGTGTAAAATATCGATGTCATAGGTTGAGCCCCTAATTTATTGAATGATACATCATGCACCCGTGTGCGGCGTCGCCTCATGGTATTAATGTGCACAATATTATATATTATAAGAATATATATGCCTTATATTATCGTTTCTCTTTTGCCCTCAATAGCTTCGCCAGCAGGAAACAGGAGAGGAGGTTTGAATCTCACACGTACATGCAGTTTGTTGTGTTGTATTCATCATTCTATCGTGTGTGAGATAACTGGTGCAATTAGGAGAAAGAGGAAAGTGCCATCAGGAAATCGAATACCTCTCTGAAATTGCTGGCAAAAAATTACCTCGTTGTCATTAACAACCAGTAATTCATCTGTTCATAACATGTTCGAACCCGAAGATTAGCAATGGTTCTACATCTGAAATAAAAAAAAATATGGCACTAAAAACCCTTTCTCGGGAATTCTTGTTGAGATGTCTATTTGTACCAATTGTTTCACATATCTACTAACCAATTCTCCTTTAATAACTATATATAGATTCGATCATATTGTTATTGTTGGTGCTCTCTGCTAGCTGCTCCTGATACTTCATCATCATCATCACCGCGATTGTCGCTATCATCCGAACCACTATCATCAAACTCATCCCTTTCCAGCCCATCAGTCACATCCGAGATAGGTGAAATGATCAAGATGCTACCATATTGCTCATTTCAGTGTTCTTGCGACTTTCACCTTATCGTCGACATCACCATCATCACCGTGATTATCACTATCATCATGGCTGTTATCATCAACGTATCTCTCTTCATCTTCTCAGTCGTACCAACGCCATGCTGCCATGTGACATCATTCAAGGTGCTACACGGTCGATTCGCTTCTCGTCTCGTTCGTTTCTTCGTATTTCATTCACCAAATCCATTTCGCTTGCCTCTGCAGCCATCATACGTATGATCGTACTCATTCACGCCAAACCTAACACACTCTCATCACTTTTTTTTTTTGTGTGTGTGTGTGCAAATCATCCTGTCACCACAGGAACATTCATGTACACTATCGCTTTTAAAGCATCACATAGATGTTCATTTCATACTCTCATCTGATCAATTCGCTGCACATTTCAAGCTTCTCATCGGAACAGTTTAGAGTCACTTTATCGTGCTGTTGTGATGTTATTCTTCCTTTCTAAAATTCTTTGTGTTCAAACTCTGAGTCGAACGTGTGTATACCCACAGCAAAGGGATAAACCATCTTTATTTTATAAGGTCAATGGTTGCAACACCCTGTAGAGACCCGCCGCCACAAATCAACCCCAAGGTGAAACTGGAATCAATATTGGTAAGGATAAATAAAAGCACTCAAGTTCACAAAGGAGCGCAGTCAACTGACTTTGCTAAAACAGAAGCAAGATATGTTCGTGCGTCGAATAAATGTCGAGGTTTCGCAGGTGCAGATTAAATACACACTGCTCAGATGTCGATTGCAATATGCACTTATTCATTCTAGGAACCTATGAACTATAATACGTGTTTTATCATCACCTTGTCATCTTCAGTGTTGTATTCTTTGAAATTCCAGTCTACAGTGTGTTAATTGTACTTTCGTACTCAAGCAATTATCACAGGAGTTCAAACCCCCCAAACCGAATATTAGCCGATCCGAGTGCGCCAAAGAGGCACAATGGCTATATCTCTTGTGTCGTCACGGGGGAACCGCTGAATCGAAAACTATAGATGGAATCTGGATGAAAACTTACTAACTCGTTCACAAGCTATGGAATCTCGTTTATTCCTATACTTGAATACCTATTCCCGTCTTTCCTGCTTCTAAGGCGCAACATTTTATCATTTATGTGTATAATCTATAGGCGGCATTTGCATCGTTCCCCTTTGACATTACAAGTCCTTCAAATTCCTCAACAGTAACTTGAAATGCGGTATGAAGGGGTTTAATACACAAGATACCGATCAGGAAAAATCTTCGCAACATCAATGTAATGATTGGAATTAATTTTTGTATAATCAATATAAAACGTGGTTAAAGAAGCTGAGATTCAGGCGTTCACGGAAAGATTCGGCGCGGCGCGATCTTTCGAAGTTGTTCTCCATTGGGTTATCTAGCACAATTAGCTGGACCGCAAGGTGTACCGTAGTGTGACAATGGGTATAGAATAAAGAAGAGTACACGAACCATGATATGGAAATATAATCTTTCTCTTTTGTTACAGCCGGCTATTGTCAAACTCATTGTCAGAGCAGAACAGGAGGAGCATGCATTTACTGCAGGAGGCCAAGTAAGTTTATATCCCCATCTTCCAATCTCTACACCCCTTATTCCCATTAGAGGGAGTGAGAGTAGGGAAGAGTCGGTCAGTGTTGCAATTGCATTTATACAGTGGTCGTTAACAATTTCAATGAGATTTACAACTGTCAATAACTTTCAATTCAATGAAGCATTTTTCACACGACTTGGAAAGCGTATTGATTGGATTTTTGCTCTCAACCAGCGTAGGAAATGAAATCACGGTATGGTTTTTGCGTTGTACCCATTGTTTATTATATTTATTGAGTCATTTACTTTTATCAGTACATAGAAGTGATCGAATATCTTAATTTTGGGTTTTCTCACACTTCAGAAAAATATGGAACAACCAAACTAGGAGCTTCAACTCAAATCAGTTCTAATTACGTCAACACTGGTGATTATACAGTAGTGGGGTATCGTAACGATTTGTAAGAATTCATAGGCATGACCAAGTCAACGTTCTACTACCTTTCCATGTATTGACAGCGGGCGCGATCTGTTAGATGGTTTACTCACTATTCACATGGCGGTCAGGAGGAAATATGTGGTTGCCATATTTTCCATGGACTCTTCGATACCTCTAATGGCCTTCGACGATAGAGGTATGTAGGTCGCGAAAAATACTGACCGGTACTGATGGACTCTGGTGAGTACAAGGACGCCTGAGTGGAATATTTGTACTTCAAGAATGTCTAAAACTGTATCAAGTGGTCCTTAGGAGAGGAAGGAAGCAGTAAAAATGCTTCGGGGGATCAAATTGCTATGAATCTGTTCTCATGGGGATATTAATACGTTTTAGATAGGTTTTAGCAGTGCACTGTTCAGAGAGCGCTGCTGCATGGACAACAGTCGTATACGAGTAGTGACAAATAGGGTAAATGTCTCAGCATCAATTCAGGGCTATGTAATTGGGGGAGCATGTAATGAAAGTATTCCAGGATAAAAAAAGAAGGGCTCCGAGGTAGAAAGAATGGGCGACTGGCGAAAGGGATACAAGGAAACCCCTCACGGATGCCGAAAATATGAAGAAAAAATAAACGAGGAGAATAGATTCTCTCCCTTGGACGGCAATCCGCGTTTCTTGGGATCCCCCTGACCAGAGGTGACGAGGATAGGAAGATACCCTCGTGTACATGAAGGGGGTGTATCTCCTTCCCACACGGTGAGAACAAATGTGGAACATTGAGTAAAATCGGAGGATGATGCCACAGAATAATATAACAAATTTGAAATTAATGGACTTGCCAGATCATTTGCAAGTATATTAGATCTAGCCTATTTGGATTGTCAGTCAATCCATGCCATGAAACTGAGGATTTGTAGCAACTCTCTAAGCAAATATTATAATCATCTGAGAAGAGTCGATATTCACTCTGAATGGCAGAGGTGTCCCAATTTCACTCCAAAGGATTAGAGAGAAGGTTCCCCACGTAAGATGGGAGATGCTGATTAGCAGGGGATGATATGATTTGAGCCAAAGGAGATAATGGCCCTAATATTGGAACAAATCAGCAAAAGAAGAATATTGCTACATAGTAAAATGTTGTTGGGTATGGTCCGACCCACTCATCCCTCCCCTCCGATATTGTCATGCAGTGGTATAGTTTCTTATTTCAGCGTTCGGGAAGAGGTTACAATCTAGAACAGATTTAGTTCCAGAAATAGAAACAAAGGTCGAATTTCTTTGAGTAAGTGTAGTATTATTATTTATCACTCTCGGTAGCAAATGAACTAGGGTGTCCATTTTACTATGTTTGTATATGTGCCCTACCTTAACTCATCCACTACATACCAGTTAGTGTGAGTGGCCGTTTGCAACTCAATACGTCTGAGGTAGTGTGTCATTCGATATGTCTTGACAGTTTCATTTTCTATCAAACAACCCCTCTCCCGAGATAGAATCTTGGATTGCAAAAATTAATTGTCAACGAATGACCTTCCCCCACAGCTCGACATTAGGGATTATGCTTGGCTACCTAACCACCCCCATAAATCCTCGAATTATCCATGATTATGAATGTTCACCAAATTCCGGCACTCGTGATTCCCTTTGGGGAATTTTTGGATATCGAGGAGCGTGAGCGGAAGACGGCAGGGTGATTTGAGCTTAATGCATAATGTTCGGCTACGACATTCTCCGTCTGGCCGTAATCCATTTCCCCATATTGTTCTGGGATCGATCACCCTCATCACCAGAGGGTCGTCTATTTGACAACTCTATGAATCAGCAATCGGAGTTCATATATCGCTATGAGAACTTTTTCCTGTGTTCTCTTTTGGGGCATTTTCAACACTTACGGCTTTTAGGGTCGCTAATCCGCTATATTGAGTATGAAGCGTATGTCGGCTGTTATGTACTGGGCCACTTTTTTTTATGGTATGGCCGAGCAGAGGATCAATGCTATTCCAGGCTAGCAAGATGCAGACCTGGATACTACCTTATTGTCACTGCGAATCCATCACCAAAACACGGATTAAGGCTGCCTCTTTGGGCGTCACCTTAATTTGGGGGGTGGGGGGTAATCAACCAGGGAGCAACTACCCCTCGTTTGTCCCTGCTAATCCCTTGTGCTGAGTGCCAGCGAGAAGGCAACAGGTACCGATGCTCAAAGTCCTTGGTAGACCCGACTGAGAATCGAACCCCGAACGCCTCTACCAACTGTGCCACCACTCGGTCAATACCACTCACGCCAATGTAATAGTTGACATAAATGAACTCTGAAACTGCTGTCATTCATGCCACCCCTGGGAACTGTGAGTACCGACTCCACCCTCTCTGAGATTCGGCAAATCGTTTCATTCAACCCGCCTCAACTCTGCCTGAACGTTTGTGCTACAGGTGATCATCACTTCGATCCTGATTCACATATTCGTAACATCTGTCAGAATTTCACAATTCGTCTGAAAAACTCGCAAACGCCTTCGTCACAGCTTCTAGAATCTTATCCCTTCGTCTGAACTGAGTACGTACGAAGTCCAGACAGCATGTCCCTTTCTAAGTATCCGTGGTACCACCCAGTCAATCAACGTTCTACTCATTATGTTCCAGACTCTTCAGATGTGAACTTCTAGCTGTACCGTATATATCTTCACAATCTCTTAAGACCCTATGTTTCCCATGCAAAATCTATGTTCTTCTCCCCTATTGATATTATTATTATTATTATTATTATATTATTATTATTATATTATTATTATTATTATTGTTGCGTACCTCTGAACAAGGATTCACCCCAGTGGCTAAGGCTAAAACTTATTATTCCTGACTCTATCCTTACCTCAGTGAATATCCCTATTAATCCAATGGAATACAATCAGCCAATCAGGAGAGATTCTGCTTGCAGGTGCGTCCAACTCTCATTTTACGGTTCTAATCACACTCAACATATGTAATATTTAAGTGAAGTGTTATATTTCAACAAGACCACATGCTTTAATTTCCTAATTGGATGCAGGATTTGTTCACCCTTACTGGCCCAGTCCATTGTACTTTAAAGAAATAAATGTGTGTAATTGTGCTCAGGGCATGTTCAATCAAGTCTCCTTCGTCTTCTTAATGTGGGGGTCATCATCCCAAATACTGGAAAGTTATAGGACAAATCGTCTTGCGGTGATATCTTCCGAATATGTAAGTGTCGGCCCGAATAGACACCTCAAATTCCCTCGGGGGATGCCAACGGATTCATAATATTCTGTTGACGTCAAGTTGTTACTTGCGCACTCAATTGTGAGGGAATCACGAACAGCGCTGACCAGGACATAATATTATGAAAATAACTCTTGTTTGCCGGGAAGGGAGTTTATTTTTTAACTTTTCGTTGCTGTTTTTTTTTTAACCTCGATTTGCCCACGACATCATCTCATGTTGCGCACCCTGCAAGCGAATCATTCCATGTCGTATATTGGAAACTCAGTAGTCCCAGTTTTTTCTTTACATTATTAATATATCCCATCATGTTATGTTTCCTGTGCACGCTATCAACAATTCGACTCCTTCGAAAATTTATATGCTCCAGAATTCAGGTTCGCAATTTGTGGATTTTTACATCTAAGATTCCTTCACAGAATTTGCGACAATCCTAGATCGCATTCTCTCTGACAAATTCAATGGGATGAAGGAGGTTTTCTATTTTTTTATTTTTGTATCTGTTTTAATAACTCGTTGCAAGTATATACGTGTGATAGTAGAGAACATGAGCGATGCCACCACTCTGCTTTCGGTAGTGTTGGAGGAATGTAAGTAGTTGAGCAGTGGAAAACAGCTGAAAATTAGGCCATACTAAAAGTATGATCTAATACATTCAATGTACTGGCGCCAGGAATGTGAGGCAGCTCGGCCACGCGGCAAAATTGTAAAAAAGTTCAGTGTACTGGTAACATTTCTATTCGTGTGGAGTTTGTAGGCTCTTACAGTGTAGCATTCGATGGTAAATTCTTCACATATTTTCAAACCTCTTCACCTCACACTTTGTTTCTAAGTGGTAGAATAGATAATGTTCATCAATTCAGCGAGTACCTACAGTTTAATAGGTGGTCATGTGTCCCTTAAAATAGTTCATGTGAAACGAACGACACGACAAATTCTCTTAGAGCGTGCGGCTAATCGATTGAAATGTCTCGGTCCTATCGTGACGACTTGGGACAGCAAACCAATCTACACTCATCTACTGAGGATCACCTATTCATTATTTTATAAATCACACATGATATCTATTATTATACATCAGTTTTTCTTCGAATAAATGTGTCCAACACGGGAAATTCAAGCTCAGCATTGCGCACTTTTTTTTTTTTTTTTTTTTTTTGGCTGAAGGGGGTACGGGGCTTAATAATGATAGAACAATATTTACAACGTTCTACAATGACGTATTACAGCTTGTCCACGACAGGAGGAATACAGAGCGCAATGGCCAGAATTGAACGAATGCTATAGCGAAATACATCAAGATAAGAACTAGATGAAAAGATAGGAATGAATGATACAAATTATGCCTCTGTCCTTGTCGATTCGACAGTGTCGGCCGCTGATTGCATTGATAAATCAATCTCAGTAAACACCAATCCCTGACATTGCTGGCGCACTTTTAAGTGGTTTACATCCAGGCTATGAACGAGTCAGGGTTACCCTGCCAATCGGGAAGACTAATGCGACGGAAGACCCGCTTCATATTGATGAACATCGTGTTACGTCAGTTCGGAAGCAAGTTAAACGACAGATTCCCCGTCGATGATTGGGGTTGGACTTCTTCGCTAAAAGCCAACACTTAAAACAGTTGAAACAGATGCACAACTTAATTCCTCCTTATACTTTTATTACCAATATCTTTTTTTTTTTTTTTACCCCGCCAGAAATCGAATTCGCATTGGATCTATTGCAATAACCATTGTTGAGCAGCATTTATTCAACTATATTAGGGAAAATAGTAATGACATGCTCAATGCCCCGTATTTTATTTATCGTAAAATTAGAAATACCTATAGGCATTCTTAGTTAACCAAAGTTAGGAAGCCGGGCATAGTTTCTGTCCGGTTAACCTTATTCGAGATTAATAAAAAAAATCGATTGGCAATAAAATACTGAAGCAGCAGAATTTACTAGTCATTAATTTCTTCTTCTTTTTCAATTTTATTTGAGCCATCCTTCTCCTCTCCTATAAAAACTACCTTCTGTGAAAACAAAGTTCTGCTTGTTGGTATACAATTCATATGTGTATATTAAAATAATATTGAATTTCTTTCATCAACCCACAAAAAGCCAGCTGTAACTCTAACGATGTATTAGTGAACAAAGTTATATGTAAATGAATACGATACTAACCAATATAGTCGTTTCGATTGTTTCTACGATTCAGGGAGCCAAATACGGACATCAAGGAACCCTGGTATTGATCGTGGATGAGCACCGGCATTAACTCACTTTCTCTTCTTTACTAGTGCTCAAATGATAAGGAGGCTGGGGTGTAACTAATCCCAACCTGTTCCCTGACCACCATTTTACGTCCCCTCCTAAGGACAACCATGAACTCCTGGAACACTACCACTTTCTCGGACTGGAGGGGCGGAAGATTCAAGTCCAACGTGAGTGCTCACAGCCGCCTGACGAGACTTATTGCATTACTACCCGAAACAATCCCCAGGAAGTCCCTGCATTAGAGCGGTGGCATTCAGACCATGTCCTCGCTCATCTCAACTGGCAAGTACAATCCACCTTGGAGAAAAAACTTCCAGTGATCGCTGAAATCTCGAGACCGAATATTTTGCTGAATGCGTTACTGATACGCACTCTGCTAGCTTTCGCCCTCATCGTATGGACTACGGTAATACGCATTCCTTCTCTGTATTATTTTATAAGCAAATTAACAAGACGAAACCCACTTGTGCTGTTACTAGATATTAGAACTGCTAACCATTTCAGCAGTTTGGCTTTGTTTTCATCACTTGTGGTCCTTGTCCACTGTACAGTTGCATACGCACTGGGGGGGGGGGGTTGACCCAAGTGATCAATACATTCTTAACACAAAAGCGAGTTTTCGAAGTTCAGCAGAAGTTTTGCACTGTTATTTAGTAAATTTCTGCGTACGCTACGGACCCTATACCTACCTATGCTTACTCGCATTTTGTGAGTGGATACTCATCTTCGCCAGTAAGGGTCCAATTCTTGAGAGAGGTATTCTGTATTGAACTTTATTATAAAAGTGGGTTAATGCTCAGAGCTTTCTCCAGCTAATACACGATTGTCGAAGAACAGGCATCATGCAATATAACAAGGAAGAACATTCACGCACCCATATACATTCTTTAAAGAGATCGAATTCGGAGATTTTGTTCCTATGGTTGAGGTGACGTTTAAACCTTCTATAGTGCCCAGCTGAATTCCCATGAACAGAACTCAACCCTCTGACTAGCTTTGGAAAGAATCGTTGAAACCAGTTGGGTCCCCAAATAGGGGATGTTAATCCCACCAATCACATCCTAATAGCTGGACCTAGCTCGATCAAGGCTCCACTTTAATTAAGTGAACATAGAAAAGTGGTGTGTCACTGCCTTCCACCCCTCCCCCCCCCCCCCTCCCTCCCCCTCGAATAAGGATTTCTGTTTTGACTGCTCCGAACAGTCCCGAGTAGTTCCCACTACTACAGACAGTTACTGCCGAATTCGATCCCTGAATGGAAATTAAATTACTAACTTTTCAATCTCCCCACTTTTTCGTGGATGGTAACATCTTTCTCTTTCAGCATTTGCATTCTATCGACCATGCATGCCTGTCCATCAGGGAATTTGTCATTAATAGTTGGGGCGCGAAGGAAATTAGGCCTAATTCAGAAAAACGCGAGAAACTAGGTCTGACGAATTCTTGCATTAGCTGTCATAACATTTTACAACAGGCGAAAACCTTTACGCCTTCGTCACTATGGCTCTCGCGTTGGGGTAAAGTGTTGTCAAACAACGCTTGAATTCGTGAGAATTATGTGTTAAGGATTGCAGCGGGTTTGTTCTCGTTATTCAGAACAACGGCGAAAACAGTTCACGGTTACTGTATGGTGTTTTGAGGTCATGTTGGTTCCCATTCGATAGAACAACAAATTGGGGAAATCCCCTGACAAATATTACTTATCCTACTCGCCGAAACTATGCAAATATCTCCTGGCATGATTGGATGTGTTCCAGTCGTGCCAGTATCTTATCTATATATATATTAATAATATATATAATAAGTATATATATATATTATATATAGATAATATATATATATATATATATAATTATATATATTATATATAATATATATTATATCTCTTATATATATATATATATATAACCTAATGAACCGAACCCTTTCCTATCTATATATATATCTATATATTATATATATATATATATATATATATATATATATATATAATATATAGGGAAGGGTTAGGTATATATAGAAATATATATTCCTATATAATATATAATATATATAGATATATATCTATACTATATCTATATATAGATATATATATATACCTTATATATAATATATATATATCTATATATATATATATATATATATATAATCTATATATATATATATTATATATATATATGATATAATATATTATATAATTAATATATAATACAATAGGCCTGGGAGAATATACTGTACGGGCGGTTTTTAGATGAAGGCTTGCGCAACTTGCATCCTGAAACGGCTCATTTTTCGCTTGGGGAGGACAAATTACCCCTTTCCTTTCAACTTCATTAGTTCCATGATGACTGCACAGTATCCATACACTCATTCGTGATAGACCAGTTACACGATTTTGATCTTTTCAGTCGTATCTTAATGTAGCATTACTGACCGAATTTGTAGTTTTTGGGTCGTTTTTCGTGCGCAATGGAGGTATATTTCTATGAAAAATGAATGGCATTGTTCTCCAGAGGCGTAATTTTCCAGGAGAAACGTTGTGATTGTAAGGGCCAAGCAGAACCTGTATTTTCGGTCACGGTTATTGTTTCTGGGCAATTACTTTGGACCTATTTCTTCTCAGGGGGTATATGCTGAACCTGGATTCTTTGCTTCTTTTTCGTAGCACATCCAGCAAATCCATACAATGATTTCACACCCATCCTAGTAGAAAACTGGATCGCTCTATGTTTATTCTTACTTCGATAGGCCAATTTAGATTGTTCACAAGGTTTGAACCTTGTCAGAAAACTATGGTAATGGTTTGTGAAACAGTTTAGGGTCTGTATTCCGGGGATCTCGTGTGTGTCCTTCATAGCCTGGCGTCCAGAATCAGCAACCATACCGGGAAGTTATCATTTCAGAAATAGGGCGAGACAAGATTTCCAGAAAATTGATTTGATTAGCGCTTCTTAACATGTGAAAACACGCAGCCGGGCAAAATTAATATGGACAAACTCTCGGGCGGGAAGCCTCACAGAAAAACAACGGTATAGTTTGAGAAGCTATTTTCCAAACTACCAAAACACCGGGGTCTCATTACTGTTGTTGAGCAGTTTAATATATTGCATTCACGGTATATTTTTGCAATTTTCATAGCTGAAGTGAAATGTCTGCTCTGCACACCGTTCATGTCATTTTCATCTACGTAATATCAGTGAATGTTGTTTAACACAATTACGACAATAAAAATGACATACCCCCTCCTCCTTTCTCCCTCTCATAGTTTTGTTCGTTCTTTGTCTGGTCACTGGTAGTTGGTTATTGACATTTGTTTCTTGTGACGTGTTTTTTTACTCAGACAAAACGAAAATAGCGGCCCATTATTCTGACATGTTAATTTAATCCGCCTGTTTAAGGCCCTTTCAATAATATATAGGCTCGTTCATAGCCAGACAAGAGAGCAAATATCGGCTGTTTAACGTGTGCGCAGTAATCGACTTATCCGGACCAGTATGTGAGCCTGGCAATGGAGACTATTGGTAAGTTGCAGGGGGCTGTGGAAGACTCTGACGGACTGTGAAAGACTAGAAGAAGAAAAAACAACATTATTTCAGACTCTCGCATTGTACGTAGAATTTAGACGTCTGTTTGAGACTGTTTGACTGACATCCACTAGATTATCACTGCTCATTTATGACCCAGTATTCAGTGCCTTTTTAATCCGCTGATTCTTTTTAATCCGCTGATTCTGATTTTTGTCTGCTACGTTTTGGCTGTGTGCGACAATTGGCTGACGTTCAACACCCGTTCTTTCTTCGCGTTGTATTGTACTAGTATCCACGGAATCTCGCATAATCGCTCTCATATTTGTCTCTATTCGAGATGTTTATAATTGTTATACTAATGGGTGTCAGGTCGTTATTGATCCAAAAATATGAAAGGAAAGTTGTTGGTTTAACTGGTGATGATTTTGAATATACTCCTCTAAGCCCTCGGAGTTCAGTTTATTCGTTGTAATGCCAATGGACTTTTCTCGGAACTTTGGTCACTCGTGATTCTATTTTGGTGCATATTTGGGGGGTTATCACCATCAATGGCCTGTTTTCTTCTACCGATGTAACCCCACCGCGAAATCGTGATTCGGCAAGCAATTTCTGGCTGGAAGATCGAGGTTGTTTCCCCTGCGATTAGGGCGCATTCCCATTACACGTATCATTGGAGTGTTCCAAATGCAGTTGGGCAAATTGGAATTTAACCATATTGTTTTCTCTCTCCGTGTTGCGTATTCCCTCCGGAGAAGCAGTCGGAATTCAAACTATTAATTGAAGAGAATTTATGTTCAATCTGCAGACCCCCCCCCCCTGGTCAGTAAACATTTCAATTTTGCAGAAGGAGGTATGGGCATCCGTAAACGGTTTAGACACTGTTTTTTGGAAGCGGATGTTGGAAAGGTTCCTTTCCGGAGACAGAGCGCGGCGGCGTTTACCTTCTTCAGCTGTCGTCACTAAGTACACTTACGCTACTCGGATCGTCCTTGTCCTTGTGACTACAATCAGGGTGTTTCGGGGAGCCGGTCAGTGCTGCAGATGAATATTCAAGAGGTCATTACACAGAGAAAACCACTTCAGGGGGTGAAATGAAAAATCATCAAGGTATGACCCCAAATCAAGCGTATGTTCGCTATCAAATGAACCAGCAGGCTTACGTCATTAAAATATATTGGCAATATCGCGAGGGCCTATCCAAGAAGGGGAAGCTGGCACACCTGATTCATCCTGGAGCTGACAATCTTGAAGAGGTAAATCAGCAAGGAAATTAGCGATCGAGTGTGCCGAGGTTCCACATATATCCCGATATCGAATGTTTGGCAATCAAGGACGGGAAATGGTCTTGCTCAAGGACATGGCCAGGGAAGGCGATAGTGGACTAAACGAACGATCTTTGGGTCACAGGTCCAGACTTAAGTTCTACTATACTACTACAGTCTTTTCTTTTCTTTTAAACGGTATTGCTATGTAATAACTTGCGAGCGATAACTTTCATTTTGTTTATTGTGAAACGACTCGGTACTGGTAATGATGTTCGGGTACTATATTAGGTAGGGGATTATTGTTCCTATCTGGAAAGGGAAGGGTGGTGCTCGGGACCGCAAAGGGGCTATTCTCCCCTTCAGTGACTGCCAAGTCTTTGCTGAGTTTGTTGAGAAATGAACGGGATCCGTCGTCGCTATTCGATCAAGCGTCTGTTTTCACTCCCGAGAAGTCGACAGTCGATTGCATCTCGGTTATTCGTGTCCGGTCTGAGCGGATTCGGGAGATGTGTATGGGGATTCCTTGTGGCCTACATCGACTCCCTCAAGGCCTTCGAGACTCGACTCTGTGTGTAGAAAAATTCTTTGGAGAATCCAGCGTGGTGTGCCGATCCACCTTGTGCTAATATTCTGGAACTGCGAGTACTGTGCAGGGGGTGTCTCGGATTCGTGTCCTGGTGGATTGAAGTAGGGCAGTGTTCGGCGCGAGCTACAACACTTTTCAACACCTGTACCGACTGGACTATGAGAGGTCTCGGGTAGCACTGGCTATGGGGTTTCATTTGGTGAAGACGAGACTTTCGACTTGGGCTTGTACAGATGCCGTTGCATTATTTACCGAGTTCGTGAATACTCTGGTGGATATCATTTGAGCCCTTGAGAACGTGGACGATTCCGGGTCTACCTCGTGTCACGAGTGGCTCTGTTTCGTGCGAACTGAGGTAGTAGCCGCCTCTAACTGTCATATTCTGTAGAGAAATCACGGGTGTTAGTGGCGTTGGCGGCCACAATATCGGAGTACAGAACCGTTTCTCCCATTATGCTTCCAAAAATGTATTTCCTAGCGAGGCTTTGGCACTCACCGTTAGGCTGAGGCGAAGTCTGGATTCCTTTTGGTCGACTCACTTCGGCCGAAATTCCTGGATACGCTGGGAGAACCGTGTGTTCTATGTCGGAATTCATGTGGAGGATGTGGAGATAATGTGTGACTAGCGCTATATTGGGTTTGTATGTGAACTATAAGAGGGGTGGATTAGCTCAGTCGGATTAGCTCAGTCGGAGTTCGAATCCCACAAAGCCGCAGGCTTTTTCCGTAGTGGCCTTAGGCAAAGCATGTCTCTCAACTGTCTCGCGTTACCCACGTGTTAAAATGGGGACCTTGTGAGGTGACTTGTGATTAGTAGGCGTGCGTCGCATGTGGCTGCACTCTATTGGGAAAATTAGGGACCGATGAAGGAATCATTGAAAATTAGTGAGGTGTGTCGGGAGTGAACAGAAAGAGATGCGTACTATATAAAGATAGTGCAGGGTACCCAGTCACTGATGAGTCAGGGGTAAGATATGTGAAGCGCTTTAATCACGTCGAAAAAGCGCAGATAAGCACATATATATCATAATGCTATCGTTACAGTGTGCCCTCGTCGTAAATTTGCTTTATCGGTATTGGAATGTCGTGAACTAATTGTAAATTGCGCTTCAAAAATGTTTTAATTAGAATATTTTACTGATGGTGAAAGGGACACATTTGATCCAAATAAAAATGAAAATTTCAATAAGATTCTAGAATTGCGGATATTTTAAGTTTATTTCATGTTATTGTAATTTCAAAAATACTACGGGGTTCCGAGCTGAAATATGATATTTTACATTATTCCAGGCGTGCAGGTAAATTTAGATTATCCACAGTTCTTGAGTAACTGTTAGAATGCCCTTCAAGGAGGCTGGTACTACTGTATCATGTTATTGATCGACACCCCAATTCATCTAGGGTGATTTAGGCACTGCTGGTCAGAATACAAGTTTACGATATCACCACAACACTATATTGTTCGGATCAAAACGACATTATACCCTTGATGGTTCCCTCAATCACTCCTACTCAGTGTCAGCAATGTATAGTATAATTCCACACTCCACAAAATCCAGTTTGCTGTATGGGATCCTAAAGTCGTAAACGGTCCCTGGTATTGGTTCCAGCTGCCGCCCCTTCCGTAATTCTCTAGAATGTCTGCGTCAAATGTGTATGTGTCGTAGGAAGAGCATTGTAGAAAGAGCATCGTGGAGCAGTGAGTTCAGGGTCGGGTTAGGCAAGGATTCCATAGGTGCGGATGTGGTGTTGCATATGGATGTAAACATCGCGAGAGACTCTCTTAGAAGAGATTGAACTGCATGATGAGATAAAAGGATCACCAAATGCGAAGCAGCTCATGCATTAAGGGACGTTGAATTGCTTCATAGGTGAGATATTCCATGGCAGGAATTTGTCGCGGGGCGGCGACGCCGATGCCACATTGGTAGACACTGACAGTTTTTTGCTTGGCCTTCTCATTGTTCGGTCCGTTTCATTCACTGCTACGGTACTTGTCTCCTCTCTGCAAACCAACTTGCGCTCATTCAGACAGGTTTAATACAGTACTCGCATGAATTTGCCATTTATGGTGTCTTACCTCAGCCGACATCCGCATCCATGAAAGCCTAGTCTAATACCTTAGGTCTCGAAATGAACTCAGGTATACGTTATGCATGGTCTGTCGTATAGGCAGTGAAGAAGAGGAAATGTACATGAAAAAGAAGAAAAAACTTGATTCATCGTATCTAAATCGAGATGCTACTTCGAAGGTACGGCGATCTATAACAGTTTATTAAACTAATTTCATTCTGTTTCTCCCTCGTCTTCAGGATGATTCAATAGAGCTACAGCTGCAACCAGAACATAATGCTCCTGAGCACGTCACTATTAGAAGACATGCCACTCGATACAAGACGGAGAGTCATCGAGGTAAGGTCATAGACTCTATATAACTGACAAATGTTTCAATGTTCCCCCAACGCGAGCATAGTGCTGTAATGCATCGTGGTTCACATGCTGGAGGATCAGTAAATCTCCTCGTACTCTCTCGAGGTCTCCTCGTATCACGGAGACCGTAGAGGGATCATTACGTAGGTGCGCTATGATTCAACCTGGGAGCCACGAATTTAGGTTGGAGACCATATCTAACGTTGCTTCGTGATCCAACATTTGTTGTTGCTATTTTCCGCTTTGGTGAAAACAGGAATCCTTACCTGAGAGGGCAGGATAAACCATCGTGATTGTTTTTTTTCTTTCTCATCGCCTAATTGCTTTACAGCATATTAGTAGAAATTGCTACGTAGGGATTGGGGATTAGAGAAGTAGGGATTGCTACGATCCATGTGAGGACCAATCAAACGAAGATATGTTGGAGTCTAAATCACCCATTGCTGATTCTGATTGGCTGTTGAGATTTAAACAGCTCCTTAATTTTTTTATATTTTTGTTTGGGGGGGGGGGGGGATTGGCTATCCGCACTCTCCTCTGACGCGTCTCGGATATATATTCACGGGGCTAGACAGATGTCGAAGCTTCTTGTCATCGAATTCCCGCTAAACTAAGACCATACACAACAAAGGGCAAGAAAAAGGTATGTCACTAACATGGTCGTGTACTGAAATGAAGAGAACATTTCAAACACATATCAAAATTTCACTTCACCTCATCATTTGCGGACTGCGGCGTCTACATGGGATTCTTGTGTTGGAAGAGTGACATCAAGAAGTACCCATGAGCGTTCAGAACGCTTTAAAGTGTCACCCTAATCCAGTGCGTTTTCATCAGTTACCTAGGGTGGATAGATGCAAATGATATATTGATGAAGAATTTTCAATATCATAGCGAGAAAAATGAAACCAAATTCTTTATATTGAAAGACAAACGAAATTTTAGCAACATCGATCGCCATTCGAGTAAGAGCGCTAGTATCAAAATTGTGCAATGTTCGTGAGCCCTCTGCAATTTTGGAACGTAAAAACGTAAATCACAAGTCTATCCATTCTCTCTAAAACACGGTCTATTTAATTGGGAAGAGATTCTTGCGCCCATGCCCTGTAAGACGTACCATCCAACTACCTGTAAACTGAGGAACTGCAAATAATAAAAATTGGGTTGGTACGTTTTTAGTTCCTTGCGGTAGCAAAGGAACTTATGTAGTCAGGTTGGCGTGTGTGTGTGTGTGTGTGTGTGTGTGTGTGTGTGTGTGTGGTGTGTGTGTGTGTGTGTGTGTGTGTATGTGTGTCTGTGTATGTGTCTGTGACACTGCTTGAGGCCACTGTAGCTCAAGGAGGGAAAGTTTAATGAGACTGAAACTTGGTATATAGGTCTACCGTGTTGTGAAGGGTGCCCATTTTTTTTATCTTTGTGCCGATCTCATTAATATCCATGATTGGCGTGGCTTAGACGCAAAATCATTAAATGACAATATCTCGACAACCGTTGGTGCGATTTCCGTCAAACTTGACATCGGTGAGGAGTGCCAACCTATATTATGGTATTGTATTATTAGTCCTCATCAATATTCCTGAAGGGTGAGGCTCAAATTATTTTTGCTGGAACACAATAAGTGGAAGACAGAAAGAAGTATTACTCTTATTCTAAACTGATGGATGCCCCATAGTAAGTAGATGATCTCTATTGTTTTTGTTGCCGTTCTCGTTAATATTCATGAGTGGGCGGACCTTAGAGGTAAAACCATATAATACAAATGTCTCGACAACCATAGATCCGATTTCCGTCAAACTTGTTTTGCTGAAATCAGTGAGAAATGCGAATAAATACTATGTTATTGTAGTGTTGGTGCTCTTCATTATTCATGAGGGACGTGGCTTAAAGTGGCTTCGCCAAACATTTCTTGTGAGCATTTCTGTTGTGTCCCTGGTTTTGTGCCGATTTAATAATATTCTTGAGTAGGCGGGGCTTAGAAGCCAATTCATGAAATGTCAATGTCTGGACAACCGTATGTCCGATTGTCATCAAACTTGTATCGATGACATCAGTGTGGTGTGCCAACAACTGCAATGATATTGTATGAGCCCGTTCACGGTTACAGCTCAATGAGATGATAATGATATTGTGTCAAAGGTCATGAGGGAACAGTGACATTTCGGTGTTGAACGTACAGTGTGCGAAGCTGATTGGGGAGCACACAATAATTACTCACACACATCTTGGGAAAAAAAATTGCGATCAGCGAAGAGGAAAACAAAGCCTATTGTGAACGTGTACACACGCCATTTGGGGTATTCCCCTTTGAGCCACATGTCCACTCCTCATCGCTAGGCAAGAAACCACAGAGCCCTTGGGCTCTTGGTATTGTTTGTGTTTCTATTAAGGATATGCTCAATTCATTGTTTATTAATTTTGATTTATTTCAATATTACCACAGACCACAGACCACAATAATAATTTTTGATATTTCCACAGACGATCTACAAAGCAGTCAATGAGAAGAGTAACGAGATAATCGCTCCTGAAATAACAGGACCCCAGTCTTCATGAGGCAACTGGGCTGATCCCCCGGACCGGACCCACCAAAATGCAAAGAATCCACTTTGCACAAACTCGGCAGTCTCAATTGCTAGATCTGACATCCAGCCTCTAATCCGTTGAGGATCCAAGCTGCTTCGTTTCGGTGCCGAGGATTGGGACCTCACGCAAGATGACTATTGAGTGATACTCGCTATGAGAGTTTAGACCGTTCATTCGGCAGAGTGTGCCGAGAAAGTATTGAGTCTCCCATGGCTTCGTGTCGTTGGTTACATCCAGGATACTGTCAAGCTAGTGACGGCGAAACTACAGGATACCATAGCTATGATGGCCGGAGTAGTATTGTATAGGCGATGATGACGAGCATACCATATGAGTTCTTTCAGGTATATAAGTTTCATCGGATGGTTCCTGAGGTTCTGGCCAGATGGGCGCCTCACTTGTCACTGACAGTCAGCTAGAGTAACATTATTGCAATTCATTTCTATATCATGTATGTTGTTTTCCGATTACCTGACCGCCTCGGGTGGTGAATTTTTCCTTAGTAGCTACTGAGAGATATGAGACTATGAGTTACTAATGGATAAGTGAACCACTAACTGAGTGCTGCTATAATGATACTGTGTTATATTGAGTCAACAACCGCGACTTGATCTTCTTTCCTCAAACTCAGCTAGCTACCTGACAGTATTAAATAGTGATAGTCGATCACCCATAGGATCATAGTAAGAGATTCAGTATATACTAGATGAAATGTGGGTGATGGGCACTCCTGTAATAATTGTTGTACAGCATGCAAGATGACTAAAAAAATACAACACAGTCGGTGGAACAACTTTATTGGTAATCAAAGGATGTTACAGACACAGCGTAGCTGATTCCAATAGCCAATCAGCACAATTCAGTTGATTAAGCTGCGTTATAACAACACTCATGGCATGTGTTATTCGTGTGTTGTGAGTACAGCTATGGGGATGAATATGAGCTGTTTTACGGATTGGAGGCACTAGTTGCGTTTTATCGGGCAACCGTGCCTACGCGATGCTTGATATAGTTGAACTATACCAAAACGTCGCTGTTACAAACTGCAAATACTTTCAGTCCTCATATCCTAATAAACTGAGTTTGCTCATAATGTTACCCATGGCAATCATCCCAAGCAACTGAAACCCGTGGTAGTCATTATTTCGCTACTTGAGTAACGACGTTTCAGTTGGTCGCAGTAATTAAGTGTGATGTTGAACAACTAATCTATTATATCAGAATAACCCTAATTTTCCTGGTAACATTATAACATTCATTACATCTGTACATGGTGTCATTCTGTCGCCATACTCTCCGGGAACTCCCCTCAATAATGGTAGCCCTATGATCAAAGCTAAATAGGAGCTGAAAAACGACAATCACATACTACAGTTACAGACGTATGCTGCTGGCCATGCCACGTCACTTCTACAGGGTAGCATAAGGGCCGCAATGGTATTCGGCAGTCTTCTGTGGTATTACATGGACTATTCGAGCTCAATGGGTTGGTACAAATTCGCAACAACAACAGTCGTCTCGACGAAAGCTTGAGCGTCAAAACACGAGTTAAACGGCATCTATCAGCCGTGTATCTGTTCTAACAGGCAAAGAGATGTTATATACTAGAAACGTAAACAAGTTATAAGCAATTTATAGGCAATCATACGTTTAACTCATTCACAATATTTTTAACTCGTTGCATCGAATCGATTGTTGAATACACCCTTCGAGATCATTTTACCGAGACTGAAATGAAAAAGATATGATCGACACTTATGAGCCCAATCATATGCATTCATTTTATATGTTAATTTTTCATCGTTGAAATGTTGAACCTCACTTTACGTTCGAACCTCGACATTCTCCCTAACATTTTACCTACGGAAACTCTATGGACCTCCCATTGGAGTGATAGAAACGCCAATATCGCCCAGCACACAAATGGAAGCCGGCAAAGCATAATGCTTCCTCCATCGATATGATTCAAAGGGCGGACGAAATTATTCCGGTCCCCCTGAACCGAAACATAGGTTAGTGAAACTTTCAGCGCAATTTTTGTTCGTAGGGACAGGGCGTGAGCCTGAGGTGTAAATATAGAGAAAATGTGACTAGGTCACCACCTATCGACTTGCTCCCCCTTCCCCCCAACCTGAAAAGACGTCTAGATCCAGAAACCCCAGCATACGGAAGTCCGTGAAGCTTGTTTATTCACAACAGGAGTCGATCACCGTTGTTCGCATGTATGAGAAGTAAAGAATTAAACCAATACTGAACAACGCTCGTGTAGAATTGTCGTTATATATCGCCTAAATAGCCGAGTTCATTCTCCCAGATCGTTGGCCTAATGTCAACAGACACATCGTTGTTGAATTAATTTCCCCCGACAGTGTTTTTTTTTTTATACAACCGATGTAGGATTGAAAGTATCAGTTTCTAAATAATGTTAAACGTTACTTATCAAGAACTAATTCCATGCCATTTATTTTCTATAAACGTAGGATTTCGTCAATAGTTTGGTAAGATTCTATGTACTCGTTTATTCAATGAGAAGACAACCAGAGTTTGCGATGCGTTGTTTTTGCTTCTGTCTTGTTTATATGGGGCATTGTTTTGTATTGTTCAATTCTACGTTTTGGTAGAATCGATGTTGAAACTACCAATGTGATTTAATGAAAATAAATATTGAGATCATATTCCACTGATGGATTCTGTTCTAGTACTGTGTTCCATTGTGTTCTGTGCGAGCTTCTAATATGAGAAGGGTGGCCGGCTTGTAGAACAAAGAAGTTAAATATTCTATTATTAGGACTGACCCGGGAAAAAATTATATGGTTTCGGGTAGTGATCCAACTGAACAATGATGAAAGAATATATTCGATTATCGCACAACTGATAACAAGACATGTGCAGGGGGTAAACCGCCGACGTGTATATCCCCGCAGAAAAGTTAGAAAAATCGCATGATTATGCAAATTTGACTTCCTGTTACCTTGAAATGACCTACAGTTGTTTAGGACTAACAACAGTCCTCATTCACTGAGGTTTTTTTTTTTTCAATACGACGAAATGGCGAGGAAAAAATTGACCTCTGGTAACCTTGAAATTACCGTCATGTTTTTCGGGACTAACTTTTGTCCCCACCCACCAAGTTTCGTGTAATTCGGATAAACTCAGTATTTTCGTGTAACACCTGCAAACTAGAGGGCAGCAGACATGCAGTAATGCCTACTTCCGCACTCATCCGAGATTTCACCAAGGCGTTTACATGTGTACCAAGTTTCCGATCGATCGGATAAGCCGTTAAAGAGTTATTGCGCTAACGCCTGAAGTTTCCGGCCGCGGCGGCGGAGCCTGGGGCGGCGGCGGCTACATACCCGAAACCATAATATCTCCGGACACTACTCGTGTCGCTGGGATATAATGAAAGAAGCTCTATCGCCACTGGAGGTGCTCTGTACAAACAATGATGTGGGAAATCATTCCAGTGCCTCACAAATAATGAAGAGCCTCGAGCGTCACTGATGGTGCTCCGTATCTACAATGATGTGGGAAATCATTCCAGTGCCTTACAAATAATGAAGAACCTCAAAGCCTCTGGTTGTTATTACAACACTTATAGGCATGTTATCCGTCTGTTGTGAGCAACAGTATGGGAATGAAGCCGCTGATGTTGCCCTGTTTAAATATTGATGCGGAAAACATTCCAGTGCGTCGCAATAAAGAGGGCGATCTGTTTGAAATATTACGAGGACGCTTTGCACTCCCGGGCAGAGGTACAAGTGACCGCCTGTTGGAGTCCAAGGTCGATGCCCGGTAAGCCAAGCAAGCGATGCATTCATTCTAGAGGTCGCGGGCCATCTATATTTGTGCTGAATCATTCTCCACAAACCAACAAGATGGGATGATATAAGTGAAAAGTACACGTACACAGTTTCTCATCGGGTTTTTTTTTTTTTTTTCAACAGAGAGAGTACGCAGCTAACAGTAGATGAAGCAACTAAGACTCTCACGAGAATACATCACATTATGGTTGGCTGGCTGCCGGGCTGACGCTATCATTTACACAGGGTGGAAGTTTCACAAATGACAAGCCTCTTTTTCCTTCTGGAACAAAGTGACACGAGGAGGGCCACACTCATAATTTCCTCGCAAAGAAGAGCAACCCCATGCACGGAGAACTAAGAGAAAGGGGAAAAGACACAGCTGCTGATCTCTCACCTACACCCCCTGCTAGAATAAACATATGGGTTCAGGAGGTCAAATGCAGCCCATTAAAGATCATGGAGCCTTCAGTGTCCCATGGCTAGCGAATCAGGCGTATAACTTCTTTACCATCCCATTCTGCTCCAGGCACTGTATTGCAACTCCACATCCCCATCCGACGGTTTTTTTTTTAAATTTGGTTTTATAGGAGCACAAAAACACCAATCCACATCTTGCACGCACACTTCCCAAACACTGAGGAATATTAATAGCTGATCATTGTGATTTTACAAAGTAGGTAAGGAAAAAAATGTTGACTACATCAATTCCTTGTATGACTACATAGGCTCCTGTCCAACGAATTGGATGGATGCAATGTTTGCTATTGTCCCCACAGTGATCTCTTCACTGGTAGTAAAAATATTCTTCCAAATAGTGCTATAATATATTTCCTCGCATACACCACTGCATACACTGTTAATCTTTTATAGGAGTTCCATTCAAATGAAAAAAAAAAATAAGAAAAGAGAAACATTGCACAGTTCGGAATGTCAAGGCATCAGAATCAACTGTGTGCTGTGTCTAAATGTTTCCCGTGATCTCTGGAGCAATTCAAGCCTCCGTCCACCCGTCAAATATCCTTAGCTTGGCTTCCTTCAGTATCTACGGTTAGGAAGCCGGCTGAACACGGGTGATACATCTAGAACCTAAAAAGGGCAGGGGTGTAACTTTCATATTCCATCCGACTGCCGAGACCTACTCTTCATGTCCGCATCTGACGACCGTGCGCGAAACTCACCCCCATACTTGAGCCACCTAATTTCCTAACTGCTTTCATGATGGATGAAATCGACCTGTTCTCGATTATTTACAGAATATTTATGGCGTTGGCGCGGAACCCGCTGACGTTCTGAACTAAAATTGAGAGCGTCCCACTTTGAGGCTTTCAATGACTGGAAGACCATATTTTCCAAATACGACTGGCACGTTCGGAATGATGGCATTCGGAAACCATTATTAAGGTAACAAAGTCATCCTAATTTTGGGGGATGTCCCCAAATATAAACATATTCAGGTGGCCCCCTTCCCCCCTCCTCCAGTCCTGTCCGTGATCGCCAATGGCGTTAGGCAGTTTAGGCATCTTATCCTATTGTTCCAGACTACACCTTCGTCGAAACCGATAATGGCGATGATTCTCCAGTAACCTTTATTGTAGATTATGGTGAGATGTTTTTTACCAACTTCGACTAAATATCAAGACGCAGCCCCGAACCTTCAGAAATGTCACATTTCCTTTTTTTTAGGAATGATCATTCTGCCGTTCCGCGATATCCAGTGGTATCGCTCTACAATATGATGTTCCCGTTCATTTCATATCACAAAAATCTTTCTGCTTTCAGCTAACTCAATTTAAGAGATTCTAGTAAATATTCAAACGAGATTTCAGGACATTAATGAATCATTGTTGCTGTTGTTTGAATTAATTTTGCAAGAAAAATTTGCCATCCGCGCCTTCCGATGGCGGCGCATACCATGCAAATCGCAAAGTGATTGAATCACCATGAAAAAAAAAAATATCGATGTATGTAGTATCGTGTCAGCATTCCGAATGTCATTTATATATTTTCCGGCGTTTTCAAGAAAAGAAGTTAATAACATATTTTATCAATTTTGACTGACAAAAATTGAAGGTAGCATACCAGGAGCAAAACGAGTTAGGATTGGGGCGAACCGAATGGGAGACGTAGATGTTATAAAAACAGAATCTCGAATCATTAGTGATTTTGAAGAAGTGAATACGCGCAGTGACAAGGCCCACGCTGGTCATAGGTGGTTTAAAAGCCACCCACCATCTAAACACTCGATTCACTGGACTGCTTGCTCCCCCCGGGCCACCTCGGTCGTGACAACTCTCGGGAACTGTATTGCCCTGGTTTGATGCCGGAAGGAACGGGAAAGTACACACAGAGATTCACAGTAAATGATGTCATGGAAGTAGACTCGCTTTTCAGATCTCCTAAGTGGGAGAGGGAGGGAGGGAGGGAGGAACGCACATCGCAGAGAGAGAGGTGCTCGGGGAGAGGTACCACAGTGAATGAATTCAAGACACAGATGAAGAGCATGAATATACTTTGGTCTACCGCCTCGAATAAATCTGAATGTTGGAATGCAAGGGTTGCAGAGCTCACTCGTCCGTGAGCGAAACCTGAACTTCGTTACAGATGGCCTCGCACGCGGTAGAAAGCAGAGAGCAGCTCAAATGTTGGGCGTACACTTCAGATACCGTGGGCACTGTATCAGGTTTGAGGATTCTCAGAAGCCAACCTCAGTTCGAGTGAGGAATAGGACATTGGAATAGTTCTTATGCTGTATTGATACTGAGTGAGGTGCTGAGAATATTACAAAAGGTGTGGAAAGATATGGGGCGAAAGGCAAACTACAAAGAGGAATCTCTGATTTTTGGACATTTCTATCTTAACTTAGACCTAGACCTATGCCCATAGCTGCGTGATACCAAAAAGGGCAGACACGGAATCAAGCCTAAGCACTCCGGATCACTGGTTGCAGAACCATGCGGTGGAATTTCTGCCGATGAAATAAAAAGAAATTGAGAATCGATTTGCTGTCGAACTATAATTTTTTGTTGTTGAAACTTCAACAAGTGTGATGACATCGATATAGCTCTGGACCAGAGAACATAGGGTGGCCGTGATTTTCCGGACACTGTTGTTGAAAACTACGTTTCACACTCTGCCGAGATATCTTACTTATGGGGCCTGGTGTTCCCTCTGCCTTCAGTAAGAATATCAGCCCCTCCTACACATGTTCCACTTCATTCACGAAGACCATAGCTGATCTGGACTAGTATATTAGAGAGCAGAATATTAAACACGAAATTAGACAAAATTTTGGCACACTAACAAAGACGTTCCAACGTCTCCACTGCACGAAGTCCGTTCCAGGAATGACCACACTCTTCTCTAAGTGATGGCGCTGTTATAATTCTCTCGTAGATATGCGACAGATTGTAGGTTCTTTATCTCCGTCTCCGTCTCATCCCGATCGCCTCTCCTGTTTCTATCCCGATCTACGACTGTTGTATTCGTCTAATCTGTACGATGGTTTGTCGCGTGTAATGGTCTGTGACTGCCGACTTGTGACTGATATTTTCAGCCTGCCTTTCTTCTGCTCTACTGATTGTTTGAGTCTTTCTGATTACCTTTTAGCCTAGCTCCAAGTGCTTTCCTGTTTCCTCTATGTAGGTTACCTCGCAAGACTTGCAAGGAAACTCATACATCACTTTGCTTTATCCCTGTAGCCCTTTCTTGTCCCTTGGATGAACTAACAACTGTCTCGCCTGTTCATTTTCTTCATTGATGTATCAATGTCATATTATCTGGAAGTTCTCTGTGCCCTTTGTGAAACCCCTTTCTCCCAGGGGATAACAACTACTTCTTCACTTCTTCTACTTCTTCCTCGGTTGCTGTTTGATGATCTTCCAGTTGTTTCATCTCTCTTTGCCATTGTTTATTGCCCATGCTGGATAACCACACTTACTCAACCCTCTCTTATCTTGGTTTCTTGGTCTGTCAAAATTATCTGTAACAACGTTTTCAAAATGATCGAGCAATGTTCTGACGACTCCAAGCTTGTGACGCAAAAGATGATTGGAGTGAAATTTCAAATACAGGTCTGTATGGGTCTTTTTCGAATACCACGCGAGCTTGAGACTGTCATCAGGCTTGCTGACAATTAGCGTGTCTGAGGAAGGCATACTACCGTTGTCTTCGGCGTCAGTCAGCAGTGAACTTGATATTTCCTGTACTTCCTGTTTCGTTGAGATGCTCAGCCAATGTGAACACTTGGTCTCTTCTAACTATCTCTCATACATCATCAACATATCCCATCCACATTCGTAGCTTGAACTCATGAGTCGGCAGTCAGCCAATCCATCCAAATAAAATGGAACGAGTACTGAGTGGGTAAACTTGCCACATGCGCTGATGAGGCATTGTTACCCACCGCGAATAGATACAAAGGAACACCTTTATAAAGCATTCCAACGTTCATATACCTATATCATATTCTACAAGAAGTTTTTTTTTTTTTTTTTTTTTTTGTGGCCGCATCTGTACCTTTGGAATTCTAGCCTAACAAATAAAGCGGAACATGCTGCCGAAAGGCTGTAATGTGTGTTATTTTCCTAGGGCCTTGTTGAGCAACACAGAAGAAGCCGTGGGTGTCGCGGAAACCAAAAAAATCCTATGAAGGCGAAGCAGCTAACCCTGTGTTCCCAAAGCCAAAATAATCTGATGATCTGAAGACGTAAAGGAACGTACGTGTGGACAATTAGGCTTTTAGGTTGCCTTAAACGGGAATCAATATTCATTTGAGAATGAATGTACCTTAATATACTAAACAGTCGTGTATTACAAATCAGCTTTGGTACGGTTTATCGCCCCTCGGCTTTCTGGACATTATTCGACAATGACCCAACTTGTTTTGTTCCTATCCACGGCGACAGACGTATATTCTCCTAATGAATTTCTGAGGGGAGCGACCTCTTCGTAATATCCGTCATTTGTGTCACAAATTATGACTTGATAACTGTTTCTGTTTTTCGTTATCTCTCTCGCCTGGACACTGGATTAGGATACTTCCTCAAATTGGTGAACCAGCGAGACGATATGGTTTACAAATCAATGCTTTCAACTAATTTAGGTCTCGAATATCGGAGCGTCATTAGTCAAATGGCTGGCTTCGATGAGACGAGTTAGGAACCCGAAATGACTCGGGGCTGTCTTCTCAAGTGCATATAACCTTATTTGAGAGCTGCGCGGAGAGCATATTTTATCTTGAGTTGTTTGTCTCGACCTTGACAGATTCTATCATTACAGGAAGGTAGGTTGCTAAGACAGGAACTGCTATATTACTTTGCCCGTCTGCGCCCTAAAAAAAAATCTGCGGCGAGAACTGCTGCCGTCGACTGAAGGAACGGGCTTAAAACATCTCGTTATCAAACTGATCATCATCGTAGAACAATACGTCAAGGGTGATTCATATTATTGCATAATGGTGATATTATATACATCATTGGCTTGCGAAAGCCAAGTTGCATATATTTATGTGTGAGTGAGTGTGCGAGTGTGTGTGGTTTGTGCGTGTGCGTGCCTCCGCCACCGAGGATTATGCCAAACATCCTATCATGTATTTTCAGTAGCGCTCTGTGGAAAGTAGAGGAAATGAGATGAAGGGAGCTGCTTGAAGCATATTAAATAATATAAAATTAAATAATGAATCCGTACACGAGAAATGGAGGAGTAAACAGTATACTTTTCCCTCATGCTTTGGTGGGTAATTGAAAATAGTGAATGGATGTTTTTTTATACTAATTCTAAATTCATCCTTTATGATTGCCCCCCGGCAGAGCCTATATCTTCGAATGTCGATAACTTGTCAACTCATCTTTCGATTTTTTTTCCTCGAACCTGTTCGCTGTTATCAGTAGAGTAGAGAAGAGTTACTTTAGCATTTATAGTCCACAGTACTATCCCAAATAGCCGGAGCTGGAAAGGAATCTCGAAGAGGC
This sequence comes from Sclerodactyla briareus, assembly GCA_026419785.1. Taxonomy (NCBI): domain Eukaryota; kingdom Metazoa; phylum Echinodermata; class Holothuroidea; order Dendrochirotida; family Sclerodactylidae; genus Sclerodactyla; species Sclerodactyla briareus. The sequence goes on along the minus strand of JAODTK010004666.1, from coordinate 155,015 downwards.
GGCAAGGTGAACACTGGATAGCATATTTTGAATAAAATCTGATTACTAAGGGGGGGGGGGGGTAACTACGGTGTTCAGGGACCCAGTAATAATTAGGTTAAGTAAGTAAACTCTATTTCAATCCCAAAGGGAGTAGGGGTTTCATCAAGGAACCCTGGTCCATTGGTCGTGACTGGAGCACCGGCGACAACTCGTTCTTCTCTCTCGACTAGTGTTTCAGATAATATAGAGGCAGGGGTGTAACTGTCATCAACATGCTCCTGAGACCGCTATTTTATTACACCTCCCCCCCCCCCCCCTTCCCGGAAGGACGGACGGTCGGTGAACGCCAGGATCCGACCACTTTCTCGGAACCTGGAGAAGCGGAGTATATGACTCATTGCGCATATCCAGAAACGAACCCACTCCCCAGACCATGGCAAAATCATTACATAACATCGACGTGAGACCAGACCTCGCCCATCGCAACCTAGGGTAAAACGGTTAGTGACTGCTGGGATTAAAACCCGATTTGCTTGCAAATCGTCACTGATACCATTTGGTACACTTTCTAATCGTCACTTGTACTCTTTGGTCCTCAACGAGGGTGGGGGTAATGAACATGTTTAGTATATATCGTACCTATTGTTTTTTAGTGCCGTTGGCAGAAATAGCTACCTCAGAGGCGAAAGTTCTTCCAGATGATGTGTAATGAACACTTATTTGGCGAGATAACCATGTGTACCGGCGGTACTCATGCCGCATCACCACAACTTGATTTTATAGAAAATGGTCCTCATATTGCCAAGTAACGTCCGTGTGTATAGAGCAGTTCATCTTCGTGATCTTTTTTTTTTTCCCGCGGCGGCATCAATGATCGTTTTTTCAAATGAATTCGGCCTCTGTAAAACTAAGGAATCCTAGCCTTGAGGTGCCAATAATTACGAATGGGGAGGCAGTATGCTTCGGGAGTTTTTTTTCCTGTACAGGTATGTATTGGATTGTTGTATTAATTTCTTTTTTTTCGTGTGGGTAATTCTGATAAGGGATTAGGGTTAGTGAAGCCAACCACAGACATTCTCCCGGTAGAGTGCGCATCAACCCATGCAAATTTGGAATTCTCACGTTGATATAGAAGCGGATGGAGTCGAATACACTGTATGATGATGCGAGAAACCAAAGAAATGTTCGCGGCTCCTGTAACGGACCGTCGTCGATTGTCCTTTAGGGAAAGATAATCCATATAATCCATTTGCGCTTACACGAATTATAAAAGGCTTTTTTCGATAGCCAGTTCGAGGAGTCAGTGAACTAAATAAAAAAAAAAAATTTAACAAAAAAAGTAACCACAAAAATGGAATCGGATTCTGAGAACTAATCGAGATTTTGTCGATCTCCTTCTCTACTGATTCTGCGGTATCGCTGCAATATGGGCACTTCCCATTGTCAGTAACAAACTGGGCATTTTCGTGTTCCGTCCGCTGGCTCACAGTTGGATGATTGTATCTTTTTTGACAGCCACTCATCCTATCAGATCTGCTATGATGCCATCAGACTCGGCGAATCAGTCTAATTGCATCCAGATGATTAGATCCAAATTTCCACCACAGCCAAAGGTTGACATTTAGAAGTGAAACCTCACTTGAGCATGAAGGTGTAAACTGTTAAGAAACCCGCTTTGAAGATTTGCTCGAAAAGTTTTACCTGAGTAGGCTGCTATGCTCACTATTAAACAACCCTCGTCTGTGCGGAGGACAGGTCTGATAAGTGTAAGAGGGCGTCACTGAATTTCGTGTGGGGACAACACGAGGTTTCGATGTGTAATAAGTTACGATACCTTCTATATAAACGTCAGTTGTAAGATAGCACTCGAAAGCGATAGCGTCCGTCCGTGATTCAGGTGAAGGGACGAGGGCGCTCCTGCGATTACGGAAAGATTCTCCACAAGCCGTTCTGGAACCGCAAATAAAACATCGCGTTCTTATCTGGTGATCGATTTGCATCGAAATAGTGATGGCGACTAACACTTTTCCTTCCCCATTCTGTGTTTTGCGCAGCAAACTCCCTCCTAAATTGAGTTACAATTAGATGGGAGAGGCCACATCGTTTAACCACCTGGTTCTCTATGCGTCACCAACGGCCCTTTTCCAGTCGTAAAACACTTGCTTATATCCACCATACAGATAGAAGTACAAACTAAGATCACTTCGTTGCAGAATTGCCCATGTGTGAGGAGCATACCACAACTGAAATGCTGGGTAAGAACGACTTATTTTTTGTCAATATAGGGAAAATCGCCATGATTTGCAAACATATAGTATTTCGGTGTTCGTTTCGTTGGGAGCGTGGTATATGAATTGCTTCAAACGCACCTTCATTCGTGTACGATATTTCTGTAGGTTGATCATGATTTATGAAAGCTCCTGTGCACCAGCCTAACCTTCCTCTATTTCAACAGCTCGTCGGTCAGGGACCTTTTGATACAACCCATCTCTAGCCGTGGCCCTCATCCCATCGAGAATTGACTATGGGAACAGCCTTCTTCTTGACGTAACGGAAGCCGACATTCTACTGTTACAACGGATTCATTCAAAACTGGGCTGCCAAAATAATTAGCCAGGTCGCCAAGAATGAGCATGCAACGCCCTCTTTGCTTAGACGACTGCACGTGCTACCCCTTGACAGAGATCCATTTCAATATTGTGCTGTGTTTATCAATGTCTCCTTTGGTCAGCCCCGCGATATTTCAAGCATCCTGTGTCACAATCCACTCTCCAACTACAATCCTAACCATCCGATCCTCTGCAGATACTACTCGCCTATTGGAACACAATACCACTAGAGTTTCTAAACTCAGTTGAGCGTCGTTCTTTCCCGTTGTTTGTAGTATGTATGTATGTATGTATGTATGTATGTATGTATGTATGTATTTATGTATGTATGTATGTATTATGCACCACAGTAAATACTCAGTAAAGCGAATTATACCTCATCATACCTTGTTTTTATTTACAGTTATGTCCATCTTACACTAATTATGAAAGCTTTTCGTAGCCACGTTCAAGGTGTCAGTGAACTATAGAAAATGCAAGGAAACCAACCATCAAAAAATGGAATCCGGATTCCTAGAACTAATCGAGAATTTTGTCGATCCTCCTTCTCTGACTGATCGTATCAGATCTGATATGACGCCATCAGATTCTAATTGCAAATCCACAAAGTTCCACCACCACACCAGTTGACATTAGAGTTAAATATGACGTGATCTTATGGTTATGGTGTATATTGTTAAAGGCTTGGATACACGGAGTCGTATCGTGGATGAACTGTATCTAAGTTCCAAAACCCCATTTAATATGTTCCTATGTGGAGTTATTGTGTGTTTAAAGTCCATTATGCATATGAATTGGGAAGAATCCCATTCGCGCAATAACTCATGGGACTCACACTTGCGCAAACGGCAAATCCTGCTATGGTATTTCTTTTGTTTCATTCTGTTGAAAGTCACATTCGCAGAGTTCTTTTGCTTTCTCTCACCAATTGATATCACACCTTACCAGCCCACGAGCAATACTCCCCCATAGACTAAATGTTTTTCGAAGTGAAATTAACGTGTGAATTTCAATAGAAAACAAAAAATGTTTTCGTGGTCGTGCACGCATACAATCATTCATCATTGCATGATGGGATGCCTTCCTATCTTGCGCAATTCACATGAACAAACTTCAATAGACTGTAACTCTGTGACGGAAATGAACTTCGGGTTTGGACTGATTCATTCTGTTTTTCCCTCCAGCTAATTATATTAGCCACTTCATAATTTCAATCCTGCACTTGTCCTTTGAAAACCCGCTTTGAGAACTTGCTCGACAACCAAAAAAAAACCCGAAATGTCCACCCAATATAGTTGGTATGCTCCTAAACAGTCGGAGTTACAGCACGGCATTGCGCAATTGTCCAATTTTGTGACAACTTTCTCAACGTGCGTCCCCGTCCATAGGTTTAACTGTGTGGCTCCTGAGCTCACCGAATTATTCAGTATGAAAAATGCAATAACTTTGTTAGAACCACTGATTCCAGCAATAAATACAGGAAAACGGTCAAATTATTCCCAGGAAACTATTAGGTCACTACAAACTATGAGAACCTTCAGAATGAACAGTGAATATATCACCACCCCAGACTGCCAAATTCGGAGATGCCAATCAATCAACACCGCTCTTGTGCTCCGTACGTTAGCAGTTAAAGAGTATTCTCCATTCTAACTACGGCCAGGTTACCCAAATATTAGTATATCTCGAACGTGTGCGTATGACCATGCCATGTATATCTTATCACATTTTCGCGGAATTTCGCTTGTTTTCTTAGTATTAGTCATACAGTGGAATGCTAGAATAATTCAACTTGTTTTCTTTATGTAGAGCCCGATTTGAAATGAGATTGTTAACACCAAGGGAGTAATAATGTGAAGTTTCTCTAAGATCTCAGGTACTCCATTGAAATACTGTGGCGGATTGTCCGGCAGTACATAATTTGTCACAAATGCCAGCACCGGAGGACAATGACGCATGCACAAGAGCTATCTCCGAACTGGCTTATTAAACAACCCTCATCTGTGCGGAAGGACAGGTCTGATAAGTGCTGGTAAATAGAGGGCGCCATCCGTATGCGCGAAAGTTTTACCTGAATATGGCTGGTGTGCCCTCTATGTAAAAAAATACCCTCTGTCTGTGCGGAGGACAGATCTGATGTGATGCGGACCTCCATCAGACTCCCATTGACTTAACACTAAATTGGCCTCCGTTTAGCTAGTCCCCGAATCGGGTGTGCCCGTAACTAGGAGGCCCACGCCACATGGCCCTTCACATTACCATACTTCGACCGATTACTTTTCCCGCTAGATGAGCTCGAAGTTGAGCAGACGACCTTCAATTGACGTGATTCTGTCCCCCCCCCCCCCCCGCAACATCACCCATTTTTGCTCTTTCGGTAACGGGGGGGGGGGGGGGGGTCCTTCGGTAAAATGTCAAAATAGTGAAGATCCTTACTGAATTCACCAATTTGTACTTTCAAATTTGCCCTTTCACTTGCAGGCGTAAGACAAACCCATCATAATTGCTATAACAGAAAAATGGTTTTCCAAATTTTAGGGCACTTTTTTTTAGGGTTAGCAAGAATCTCCACGTAGGCACCATCACTAATGTCCGTCCGCTTCCTCAAGTGCTATAATTAGAGGCGCCATTCGTAATGCTCGAAAGTTTCCCACCTGAATATTGCTGTTATGCCTCTTGAGCTCTGATAGAATAGAGGGCGACATTCGTTGAACGGGCGGGCGCAGTTATATATTAAAAAACAAGTTCGCTAACAGTACTCCTTACAGCAGGATGTTAGAGTATCATTTCCCTGTTACAGTCGCTGTTTCACCGGCAAGCTGAAGATTACTCTCTCCTATTCTGGTTTCAGAGGAGAAAGAATGTATTCAGGATAGATACCACATTGTACAAAAACGAACACAGTATCAAAGAATGTCTTGTCATCAGCACAGATATTTTGATCATCACAAACAATGATTACAATACAGATTAATGTACATGCGATAAACTCATTAATTGAAATAAATGGTATAAAAAACCCATCGGTATCGCGTCCTCTGTTCCGTAATCGACACTGTTTCCGAGAACATTTCCCTATAGTTATTCGCAAAATTTACTCTTGTTTTCGCTGACATTGGCAACCTTTCTGCCGTATCAGGTAATGAGAGGATGATTGGGCAAATCCCAATCTGAGATTTATAGCCATTAACCTCTCGCTACCGGTGTGCTGACGACTTCATACATGTATGTATGTTGTATGTATGTATGTATGTCTGTTGTATGTATTTAATGTATGGTATGTCTGTATGTATGTATGTATGTTGTATGTATGTATGTATGTATTTATATTCACATTTTCACAAGTGATAAAAAATTGTATCATTGGTTTCAAAGTGGTTATGTATTACCCCAAACATTATAATAACACGGATAATTATTCACACAAACATAGTGCTATAATACTACGCATTTTAGTAAAATTATAGTAGCTAAATAGTTTGATATTAGTATTACGGATGATGTCGACAAACGATATTTACATAAAAATTGTGTCGCTTATTCAATACATTTATAATCATTACTATGTTATCACACGCCTGGCGTCAACATGTGGGTGACGTACAGGACCGGGTCCCTTCTTCTCAATGCTCCATAGCCTTCATTTGTATATCTGTTGAATCTAACGTGGTTTTTCCCATGGATTTTGTTTTTGAAGTGGCACACTTCCTCCCGCCACACTCCTTTGAGAAGGTGCTGACTCTTATTGCATATTGATCATGTTCTTCGTCTACGTTGAGGACAGGTTGAGAGTGAGTGGTTACTGCAGTCATATGCCCTGAGAATAATTATTGTCTGTGGTGCCCGTCGACTATTGGTGTTGATATAACATAGAGAGAATGTGACAAGCTCAACTGTTAAATGAATATGTCTTGAAAAACCTGATGAAAATAATTTTTCATCCCAGTGTTTTTGTGCACTTACAACCCCTTATACTATCCGGTAGCTACTACACTCCGTGAATTATTGATGAGGAAGTACGCCCCCCCGGTCAAATTATTGGCGCACTGGGGTGAACAATTAAAATGCGGTTTCCAAAGTTGAATATTGATAAGGTTTTAACACCAGGTCTTTTATCAACCATAATTCTTAGTAGGGGACGCAATAACACTGTTGATTCTCATGCGAAATAGAGGGCGATAATTCCGGTGTTGCACGCCGAACACATGCAATCCCGCCCTTTTGTGGGTTATCAACACCTTCCATTTTGGCCTTCTGATCGCTGAGCTTATGATGTTGTTTAATGTGACTCAGCAAAATTCTCAACATTATCACAAACTAACAGGCATTGTTATCTGACCACAGTGACACAGTCAGCGAGCCAATGCCGGGACTTTGTTGACTTGTGGGACATGTTGGGTGTTATGTATTCTTTTGAATACAGAAGAGACTTTTCCGCGATTCGAGGCCGATTTCGGTACACATTTTCTGTTTTATCCTCCACATAACCGTGTGAAAGCGAGACATTAAATCAGTCATATTGTCAAACATGTGCATCACTGGTTCTCGTAGAGCGCGAGCAAAGCAATCGAGCCCCACCGATAAAGAGGGCGAGTATTCTGGAAAACAAACACCGAACTCGAGCAGCCCGTCCGATGCCTCTTCTCTCTGGTGGTCTCTCTGGTAACTTTCCTGTCAATTCAAGAAAAAACAAGCAGTTACCCTGGATGGCAGACTGCCGCGAAAAATATTCCATAACGAATGAGAATCATTCTTCTTTGGTGGGCTTCGAGTCATTTTTTTTTAGTTCTTTATACTTTTTGTTTCGAGTTGTAACTATGAATGGCGATAAAAACGAGAGTGTTCGGTCTTCGTTGCCTATAAGACGATGATGACTTCTCGTGTGCAGGCTCGACATCTCGACCGAAGCGAGAGTTTAGGGCTTCGACACCTCTATTTATCCCCCAAAATCCTTGAAATAATAAACTCATCCGTTCAGGATCGCTCCAGTTAGTTATGTAAACCTCATTTCTCTGCTTCGGCTGGGCAACATTGATGTCATTGTTAGACGCTAATGAGATATCTCCCCACCGAATACACCCCTCAATCTAACGGCTGGTCCTCTTCATTGCCTGACTCGCTGAAGTTGTGCGGAGGCACCTCCTTAGAATGGTAGCCTATTTAAGCGAAATATGATGATTCACCACCTCAGATCATTCCGTACATAATCCAAACGGACTGGCTTAAATGTTACTCTTCAGTATAAAGTAGTAATCTGTTGGTCATATCGCCAACGAGATTTAAAAAAAGCATCACTAGCTGAAAGTGCTGAAATGAACGAAGAGGCCACTTAATAGTAGGCCACTGCCTAGAAAGTTCGAAGATAGAAAGGACCCCTAGACCCACCCCCCTTCTCTTCCTCCACAATGCAATCTAACTTCCCATCGCAAAAAGTTTGCGACTCCACAAAATATGCTTTTTTTTTGTTATTGGATGCTTCATTCAGTGGCGTACGCACAATTTTCAAATGAGTGGTTTTCAAAAGCCAAATTTTACATTAACAAATTGAAATGAACTTCACACATTAGAAAAAATATCAATCTGCGCATTTAGATTAAGGAAGTGGGCAACAGGCACCGTGATTTGTCACGCAGCGTAGCACAAAATTGCAAAGAAGGGATCATTGTGGGTCGCAAATGTTAAATCTAGACTGGATGAGCCTTTAGCAAAAAATGGAGGAAAAGGAAAAATTCTATATAGAAACTGTAGTGGTCACAATAATAATGAGTAAAAAGTGATATTGTATATTTTATTGATCGTGCCATTTTGGACATGTATCGACGTCTTCAAGGATGTATGAACGTTCGTTCATTATTCCTACCTTTTCTTGTTGGAAACCTAGAATTAGTTATTAACATATATTTATGGTGGCCTGATTGCATCATCTGGCTGCAAGGGGGCGATCATGGGGGGACGGGGGGACGGCCTCCCCCACCAAATTTGCGTTGGGGGCGGACGCAATGCATTTTGTCCCCCCCAATATTGAGCCCGCCGACTGCTATTTCGCTGGAAACTGTATCAGAAATATGCCAGCAGCAAAATGTTTAAACAAATGCGTAGTGACCTAAATGATCGGTTAGGGAATTCTGCTGCCTCCATTTCGAAATTTTTGCGCGCTGCGCGTGGATATTCAGGTGTCGGTAGTGTTCAGACATGTTGTGCCCTTCTGAGACATAGTGTTCATAACAAAAAATGCCTGAAATTCACTCGGGTTGTTCTCAAAAGAAGAAGGGTCTCGACTCCAATCCCTATCGTTTACATAAGACTAGCTTCACCAGACTTAAGGTGTGTCTCTCATTTAATGGACGTTGTCAAACAAATCGCTATCTTTGAGTGAGGGGGTGAGACGACGGGGGTAGGTCTACCACCGGAGGGATCTGTGGATTTTTTTTTATTCATTATGAGTGCGACCACTTGTTAAAGTTGAGTGCACTAGCTGTCACATATATCACTATGAGGGCACACGGTTGCGGCATGCGAAAATGCAAACCAGGAAAACGCACAAATTCCGTGGTCAGAAAGACGTGATTCAAAATTCCAAGTGAGAAAAGGCTGTCCAAAAGTGAAGTCCAAATATTGCCTGATTTTGATGGAAATGCCCCAAAGTGTAAACTCGTTTTGGTCTTGAAGGGAAGAATGTGGGGGCGATGAGGCTAAGTCTAAACCACGGCGGGACCTATGATTTTGTTTTGGCAATATGGTCTATCTGCCCAAATTTAAAATAGAGTATTCGCAATCAATTTATGGGTGCGAAACCCTTTTTTTGAAAGTTGGTTCGTGCACGGTGCCACATACTAAGTGGGCAGGCACACGGTGCGGGTTGAAACCCCATAAATAAGTCATCGAATATTCGGCCCATGAAACGCCAACATTTCGTGCAAAAAGACATGATTTAAATTTTTGGTGAAGACAAGTTTTTATCCAAAGATTGCCTGTCTTTTAGATGGCATGTCCAAAAGTGTAAAATTTTTCCGCGCGTCGCACGCAGCTCCGCGCGCATTGCGTTTTACTTCTGTGTTATCTCATTTGGACACAAGTCCTTGCTCCAAGTATAAATTTCCCCTCCCAATGCGGCCTGTGGTCCGCAAGAAGATATCAGACCGGGTGCCTTAATCTTAAAAAAAAAAAAAAAAAACTCAGCCGTCACTCTCTAAGTGATAAGTCAAGGTGTCGTGCAATGGTTCGATCGTTGGTCAAATTGGAAATTGGATCCTGCAAAATCTCGCGCGCTCGCGCGAACGTAGTGGTGGTGTGCATTGTCCATTTCGATGATCCCTTTCATACTGCAACCTCACTTGGAATCGTTATTTCAGAATGCCACAGCACCCGACGCAAAACCTTGAAATTAACCCCGATTGCGATAAGTTTTTGGAGAACCTCCCTGAGATACAAAAAGTTGTTATCAATGTTAGGAATGCTGCTGACTGTCCCAGGCGGCATGGGGCGTGCCGTTTCCTGCAATCTAGGGGGTCTGGGAAAAGAAAAATTTTCTTATCCGCTACGCGCCAACCTTGCTGGCACTCCGCTTAGATTGTATTCTCTTGGTCCCCCCCCAACCGCCAACACAAATCGCCGCCCTTGTCTGGCTGCTCGGATTTTGCCCGAGGCCACCATTTGAGAACCCTAGAGGCTATTTTGATTGTATATTTTGAACATATTTTCATTTCATGAATTGAAACAAACAACTTACATATCAGGGGATCCCGCGTGTAATTTTATTTTGAATTAATGACTTCTTCGAAGTCAATGACCGCTCGCATCTATATATTCCTAAGATGGTGTGCACTCCACATAAAATCAGGTTCACCGGTCTCGTGTAACGGAGATTCAAGAGATTTAATTTTGCATAGCTTGGCATTGAACAGTACCGACCCACCCACCGAACCCACCCCCCCCCCCCCCTCCCGACCGAGATGTCATACAGACATCGGGTATGTAGGTTCGTCTCATTTTGACTGTCTTGTCAACGGAAGGCAGTTTTGGGTATGGATTCTCTTATTATACTAATCAGAAGAAATCAATAATCTTCAAAGTCATGTCTGTCGGCCACTTTCACTGACCCTCAACGATTTCCTTTTCCTCCAACAAGTTTTTTTTCATTATATAAATTTATAGATTTTGTCGAGGTGAGCATCGGCCCCTCTCCAGTAGCCGATGAGGCTAAGATGTGTTTCAAAGCAGCCATGAGCGATGATTGTCAGTTTTTATTGTCCCTGTGGCCACGGTGTCATAAACTTTCAATTTGCATTAAACATAGGCATTTTTCTCCAGTGTACTGTTTCGGATGGACATTATAGGAAGTCAACAGCACAGTGAATTGTTAATAATATTCCTTTTCCTCATTTTCACACTGTGCCTCTTTTCCATACCTTTAGTTAGCCTTAATCTGTGGCGGAGTAGTCCCCACTTCCATATTATACTTGTGCACACGAGGAACATACTAGTTAGGCCTATCGCTGGTTTCAGCACTTTCGAATTTTTTGTTAGCAGGGTAACATAGCATTGAACTATTTGTTGGCCCACCAATGAACCAGTGAAATGTATAGGAAGAAGCTGCGATCACGGCGAAAACCCAGAATGGAAAGCTTCCACATGCGCTATGTTGATACCGACGTAAAGGCCGATGCACGCCCAAACGCAGAAAGGAAATTCCAAAAGATGCGCCATCTTTTCCTCATTCCTTCCGTTTCTCAGAAGCACTGCTAAGTCCGCCTGAGAAAAAAATACACAAGACTGCATCAAGTTCAGTAAAGTTTGATCGAAAATCAGGATAGCCCAAGAACAATAGACAAACTAAAGATTTTTTTTTCTTCTCTCACTTGCAGTTTTGGTTTCTCCTTTAACAACATATCAAACGTTTACCGGAAACTGAATTCAGAAACCGTGCTAGTTCACATATGTGAAAATGGCCGCCCTTCGAGCACATCCCGCTAGTCCATTTCTCGATCACGTGGCTTTTATCACATTAACGTGATTGATTGCCTTGGGAACTGGTATGTTAAGTAACCTCATATGTACAATAAGGATCAAGCTACTAGTTCAACCTATAATCCAGTCAAGGTAGATAAAAAAGACATGCCGGAACCCTAATTAGGGGGCAATGTCTGATTTCCTGATTGATATAGTAAAGTGGCTACCATGTGGTGAATATCGAAGGTACAACACACGAAACCTGGCCACTGAACTATGGCTATTTGGCATATTGAAAATGGCTGCCTCTGTCACCTCATTTGGTTCTCAATCTCAACAACATTGATTTTTACACTATTGGATTGCAATCTCAGAGTGTATTGAAACATGATTTCGGGGGGCCATATGAACAGAATGGAAATACGGTGTTGACATCATAGGGAATGAGCCAATTCGTAGTTCTAAGTGCGCATGCTCACCACAGAACAGTTGAGGGAATAGACGAGATTCGGTATTAATCCCTCCTTATCCTTATCATTATGTTACGGCTTATTTTTCAAACTGTCACTGCTATTTGAAAACGCAAACCAACTCACCCATGTTTTTCAAATGTTATTGTTGATAAGTATGGAGGAAAATCTGTAAAGTTTTGTGATGGCGTGATCGTAATTTCCGGCAGGGGAGCTTCGAAAGATCGTTCTGCACACTGTACGTCAACATCGAACTGGGGGTATTCCTATGACAGACACAATATCATTATCATATCATTAAACTGTAAATCCGAAACTGCTTATATGAGGTAGGATGGGAGTCAGAATGATCATTCGAGGAGAGGGATTGAGACGTGATATACAGTGTGATTTTTTCTCTTTTTTTTTTTTGTCTGGCGCATGCCTAGAACGCATCAGTCGTGTTTTCACGGAAGAATTATATAGAGAGGGCTAATTCTCCCAGACGCGAAAATTCTTTCGTGTCCATTGCGAAACAGAACCCAGCCGTACAAGATTGTTCAAGTAGCAAAGGGCCAAATAAGTGACGACCCTGGGGGACGGAGGTTATGTCCTCCTCACCACTTGGAAAATCTCCTATTAACTTTGAATGACTTCAAAACATTTACTATTTGGGAAGGGGTCATATCCACCAATATGTTGACCAAGTCGATCCACTTGCCGGTTCAACGGTTCGTTGCTGGTTCATTTGTCATTTCGCAGAAGTGATCGTTTTCGGGCTTGACTGCCAACAGGCCTAGTAATAGAACAGGCACTGATGTGATTACTGGAAAATACAGGCGACATTACCAGTGGTGGCATGGATGACAGATAGAAAACGCGTTGGCTACAAGCTCTTCCTATGCAGTGGCGTGCCCAACGGGAGGTGTTTGAGGAAAGGGATTATTTAGTCGGCGGAAATTACTTGGATGCAGTCTGATTGGAAAACACCGGACGACGGACAGGGGCAATATTTCAAGGGTATTACTGTTACTGTTATTATCACAGAATACTACACTGTTAAAACGTTGGGCGAGTATTCAACAACCTCAAAAGTTGGGCAAAAATTGACCAAATTGATTGACCAATTGATAATCCATTCCAATGATGACCCATAGGCTTAACATGCGATTTGTCTATTGATTGGTCAATTTAGTTTCCCCCAACTGTAAGGTGGCTGAATTACGTTCCCAACCTTTCAATATTTGCCCAACATTTGTAAACAGGACCCTAATATTAGGTTCGGGACTCACGAGACGCCATTTGACGTAATAAAGACCAAATTCATTGACGATTTTTCCCCAGATCCCTCCCCCATATCAGTCGGGGGATTCATAATCCCCCCCCCCCCCCTCACATCACAAATGCTGTGCACGCCACTGGCTCTTATGCTTGTGTGAAATCATTGACAAAGTAAGAGCAGACTCATAGCAGGGAACCACACAAGGAGTTGATCAATACAAGAAGGTCAGCAGGAACAATACTTGCATTCCAGAGAGATCGAAATCCATCTCAAACGAACGATGAGCTCTACAATATTGCTAACGGTGAAAAACGAAGGTCACACAAGGCCCTCCATACAAAAGTGGGAGTGGACGTACTAAACAAAAATATCAGAGCAAAATGTCAAGCAATTCAGTTTCCGAAAATGATGCCAAGTGGAAACTCTAGTCTGAGCCACATGGGAACCAGTCTGACTCCTGGTCTGTTTTTTCTGTTGGGGCGCTCTACTGACTCCGAACAGACATCGGTCCCGGCCTAGATTGTCTCCCCGCTCATGTCAGTAGGCATGATGTGGCTTATGTAACTTCGGAATAATGAAAAGGAGCAGGTTTCCTGACGGTGAATTTCGGTGAACTTTCGATCTATGGCTCACATCTACATTACCGAATGAAATCGAAACCCTTTTTTGCAATTTGTTCTAGGTCCATTCATATATTGACTGGACTACACAAAAACTCTCATTCGTGTATACATTATTTTTAACCTACTTTGTTATGCATATGTGATGTGTTTCATTACCGCCTATCGAGCGTTCATTCCCTGATAATAGGCATAAGAAATATAGTCTGAAGTTAGACAGAAAGAACAACGAATCAGCACAGATTATCTACTTCTGATAGATATCTGTTGAAATTATTCTGTAAATTACTAAATAGCGTAGGCCGAGGTCACTACCGCCCCTCACTTGACAGTTGAGTAGGGTATTATGACAGCTACGGGGGGCCAAGCGATTACCAAATAGTGTATTCTACGTGCTGCGAAGGTGTAAGAAATAGAAATTAATCTCGCTAAATAGAATTAACAATTTCTCGGTATTTGGCTGGTTGTAAATTCTCTGTCAAAGCTTCATTCTTCTGTCATACATGTAGCATTCTATTATCGGGATTCGAAACGATTTTTTATCTTCAAATTTACGCCGATTGAAAAGAGGGTTTGTGGAAAATAGGTGATAATTCTAGTACACCAATTGAGAATATATTCGATCAAATGCTATTCCGCTGGGTGAGGTCAAAAGGTCGGGTAGGATTTCCGAACATGCGAACGTGGTCCATTATCTATGGTGTTGGGTGTTTCGGCCAAAAGTGCAGTATGTTGATATAATTGGTATTCCTGAGGTATGGAATCGAAAAATCGGATTAGAGTGATGATGGAATTTCGTTGTAGTTTGATCCGGGCTCTACAGCCTGTGGACAGAGACGTTCCCGACTTCCAGCTTCCAGGTATGAATAGCCTGTTCCATGTCCCGTGCGACCAGAGTCTAAAGCCTTGACGTAATCCCTGTAATTCATCGTCGGGGAGAAGAAATTTAGGCAGTATATTTTTTGACTCACCCAATCGTGTGGCATCTTCATGACACGATGGCAACCTTCCGTTGACATGCCAACATAGAAGTCTGCGGTGAACGCCACACCGATTGCTAAGCCGTCCCTAAGTTGTGTACTGCGTCCCCTCCCCCAGAAGCAAGATTAACGAAGACGAATTCAGTCCTGTGTTTAGGGGATAAAAAGGACGAATAAATACTGAATTGCATCACTAATGCTTTTTCCGTTGCGTACCGCACGGGTTTCAATTGATCTGCCTCCCCTCCCCATTACGCGAATAACTAAAATTTCCAACATAATCTTGAAACTTTCATCGGACATTGAACAGCTGTTTCCGTCCAGATACTACACTGATATGTGAATTAGGGGCCATAGGTTGCCTTCATTCACCAATAAGAGGGTTGATGAGGGGGGGGGGGGGGGGTCCGGCTTCCTGACCTCAGGGGAGAATCTCGAGGTACGCCACTGCTTTTATACAAGGTTACTAGTACTGTCATTGCTATTACATGATTTTGATAGATCGTTGGCCTGAAGAGACCCTTATGTGAATCTGATCGGCAGGATTACGGCCGTCGTGTTTGATCATAGGGTTTACTTACCTGCACAAGCGCAGAAGGGTTCTTCCTCTTTAAGTGGTTCCATTAGCAGTTGATCGATGGTCTTGCGCTGATGAGAACATGAATGATTCATACACTATTAAAGTCGTTTGGGGATTCAATGCTTTATATATGCGTATATAGGCCGGTTGATCACAGAACAACTTCTTGTTGCATGTATATTCACACCGAAGCGCAAATGTGGACCTTAAATTTAGATCCATAACACGTTACATGGCATGTCGAGCACTTCCTCTAAAACAATACACAATGTACACAGCACAAGGCGAGGATATTGTAGAGGCACACAATAAGGTTCAGATGCAGTTCAGTGGCATATTCAGACATTTTAGACAGGGGGAGGGGCATTAGTCTAGATTTAGTAACAAGTAGGGTGGATTATTTGTCAGGAAAAACACGTACAACCGTTTACGGTCGTCAGCGATCATTATCTTAGCAGGTTTTCATTCGTGACTATAGGCCCACCACACCACTTTAATGTCCTACTGAAGCAGATCTATGCTCCACAATCCACAGGTTCGTTATTATTTCCAGGGTACAATTTTTTTATGGTATACTGGCCGAGCAGAGGATCGCTCCTATACAAGGCCCAGCAAGGATGCAGACCTGGATATTGCATCTAATTGTCAGCTGCGAATCCTTCAACGGGTACATGGAATAAGGCAATGCCTTCTTGGCGGTACCTCGGGCGGGGGTAATCTCGCGCAGACGGCAACTTGCGAATTGCCTACCCCTCGTTTTGTCCCGGCTCCAATCCCTTGTGCTGACTAGCGAGAATGCATCAGGTACCATTTTTCAAAGTCTTTGGTACACCCGACCCGGGATATCGAACCCAGGTCTCCCAACACTCTACACTGGGCCAATCACTCGCTTAAATGGGAAGGTGTTAATCTTATTCTTACGTATGCCAGTGTTAGACGAAACTGTTATTGCATATATCATTGTCTCTAAATTATAAATGCCGTATACAAAGGTGTTTCCATGAACATGGTGTCCGAAGTGTGAGACGAATGTTTTGTTTAGAACTTCAATTTCTTTTCTTATTTTTTCATTCGGAGTTCTGTGAGTGGAGCATCGAGCATTTCGTAATGTTTGTTAAATAGGCCATGACAGGCCATGGTCCATGAAACCTCTGCCTATTAGTACAGTACCGGTATAACATACAAACCAATACGAATGTTTTGTTCATATACAAACCAATACGAATGTAATGTTGTTAAATAGGCCATGACAGGCCATGGTCCATGAAACCTCTGCCTATTAGTACAGTACCGGTATAACATACAAACCAATACGATGTTTTGTTCATATACAAACCAATACGAATGTAATGTTGTTAAATAGGCCATGACAGGCCATGGTCCATGAAACCTCTGCCTATTAGTAGCAGTAATAAACATCCAAACCCATACGATGTTTTGTCATCAAATACCCTAGTTAACTTCGTTTCTTGTTCCAAGAGCGCATTTACCGTTACTTACACATTATCCAAGTGTCACACAACAATCCAATAGCATATTTTGATCGAGGGCCAGTAGAGTAATACTATGGTGAATGTATACCAAGACATATTGCCAATGTGCCGACAGGGCCATAATTCTCTCTTTTCTGGTGGGTTAACTGAATCGGTGAATCTTGTGAAAATGGTGAGTGTTTATGTTGCCGGGGGGCCTATTGAAAATATCCAGGGAGACACAAAGATCGGACATTCATTACAGTGGTTTAGGTGCGCGTGGATTATTAAGCAGCGGTGTGTGCAGGGTTCACAAATAGCAGTTCAAAACTGTCGCCATATACCCGCGAAACCGCGAAAGGCGATGTTGAATCCAGTAAAACGTAATGTTCGATTTTGAGTGCTCCGGTCCGGTCCTAACGTTTGCTATATAAATTTTGTTCAAACATGTAATATGAAATACAGCCTGGAAAAATTATCCGCTATTCCGAGTAGGAGCGATTTTACAGTGAAGGATGAACTGAATGCAGGAAAGTCCTGCATGCCATACATGAGCGAGGCTTTCGCAAATTTCAAGAACATTAACCCTACTTTCCACCGGGGCGATTCATCACTTGACAAAGAAGATGGGTGATGGCAAACGGCCTGTAGTTCTGTTAGGTTCGGGGCAAATAACATCCCATAGAATAGCATATACGGTATAGCTTTCCGAAACATGGCTTAAAGTTCAGGAGAACCGTGCAGAAAAATTAATTAAGAATGCCGTAAGAACCTGATGTTTTTTTTTTTTTCTGTCTTAAACCGCCTCAGTAGTGACCAAACCCGGCGTGGTAAGAGTAACGTCAGAGATGATCCCATCGAACTGCAACAACGGGAAGGTTGAGCATGGATATTGATTGGTAGTGTAATTAAAAGAGAACAGCGCAGATATTGGCTTGAAAGGAAGTATCACTAACCAAAAACTATCAGAATTCACAGTGGGGGGAATTTGCAGGTATGACGGTACAAACGTCCAAACAGTTAGAGCAGGATGTCAGGTGTTGGTGCTATACTGAGATGAAAAATCAGATATCTCGAGCATTTATATAGGATTTACGGGAGATGAGCGAAGGAGAAGACAACTAAGTAGTGTAATTGAAAACTGTCTTGTAGTGAATCGAATGAGTCATGCCCATAGTTCGTGGCATACCGCGTACGTGAGTTATGGCCGCTCAAATCGGATATTTTGACATTTCCGACGGCTGATTAAAGACAATGCATATACGAACATGTCATTAGGGTCGGGTGGTGGAGAGGGTTGGGGACAACTACCCCCGGGCATATAGCATACAAACTTATACTCCTATACCTACACCTACAACATACGTTCTCTAACCACCAACCTACGCAGAACCATAACCATGGGGAGTAATCGGCTGGGGAATGCCGGGGAGGGGTTTTGGCATTGGTCTGGTAAGGAATTACCCGGCTACGGGAGCACAGGGTGCCCGCGTCGCGTGTTAACTAACGGCCTATATTAATGGTTAATGTTCGAAACAACCACTTAAATAGAACAACCACTGCAGTATCGCTACTATTCCTGTCGTGAGTTAGTTGAGTGAACATAACGTAACACACTAAGTATACATTGTATCCATCTGTTATTCGCTGATGTTGTTCATTGTCTCTTCCTGCAAAAAAAAAAAAACAAAAAAAATCCGATTCTCGAAATGAAACGTTGATGGGGAACGGAAGGTTGTATAGTTCTGTTTTTTTTAATTGACACACAAGAGTAGTATATCAGGTCAAAGATAGATTAGAAACAGTTTTACGCTGCATCTTTTATGGTTTAAACTTCAGTTTGGTCCAACTAGGTAGCGGCGCCCTGGCGTCTCAGCCAAGTCGACCGAAGAACTGGGCTTCGGAACCCCCCTCCACACCACACAATCCCCCCAAACCCTTCCACCGCCACACCAATCCCATCCCCCCCCCCAACCCCACCTAATATGAATGCCCTATGTTCTATGTAGTCTCGGTCTGGTGGCTCCGCCTGTATAACTTGAACACGTGGTACTGATAACCAGCTTCCGTACACTAGCTGCTATGAGGCCGCAGATAGGAGGGCGGTACAAATATTGGGAAAAAAATAATGTTGTGTTGAATTATCGGCCGAGAAGCCCCGACCGTTCCGTTTTTGTGCTTCTCAGCCCTTCACGAGTGAAATCTCTCCTGAAGGACCATCACGTAGTGATTTTGCAATCGCCTTTTTGCTAATCCGTGTATATATTCGATTAGGGGTGTTGCGTTTGTGTGTTTGTGGTGTGCGTGTGCGTATGTGTGTGTGTGTGTGTGTGTGTGTGTGTGTGTGTGTGTGCGTGTATCTGTACTGTGTGTGTTTGTGGGATCGTGTGTTACGATCATAACAATGGGCCAATGACTTCACAAGACGTAGAGTCGTGACCGGTACAGCGAGGAATCTCGAAGGTTTTGCGTCTTGTTATAGTCTTACCTGGTATGAGGCCGCCCCGGAGCCGAACCTGAACCACTCGTCATACAGTCGGATCATGTACTTGTATCTTACCGTTGGACACTGTGTGTGGCCGGCATCAATAAAACATATTATCTTCATCTATAAAAAGGAAAAAAACCGCATCCAATGTTTTATGTACAAAAAAAACTTACTTTATCAATAGATGCATGCGAATAAGCACATAGTCTGATAGCTCTAGGTACCATTCCAGTTTTATCAGGCGGTCAACTTCACATGTATTTCATGTCAAGTAATAGCTACCAGTTGTTTGTATTGATTGATACGATGAAGGCTCCCCAACGGTTAGCAAACTGCGATTATTAGGGATGTTGGGTTTTGGGGGAATGTAATATCCTGTTGCAATTTTCGCGCCGACTTACATTACACGCGAAACCCCCCACGACCTCTGATTATCGCCTAATGCCCTCAATTCTCGAAACAGCCGAATTAATAGTAGAATGAAGCCGGCTAACTTGATTCCTCGCAATTGGTAATACTGCCACCCTCCTTTCATCGAAGCACTACGTGTGATTCCATAAATGAGGGTTACCAGCAACTTGGACATGGCAGTTTTGAGAGCCAAATTAGTGTGTTATCATGATCATTAGGAATTGTATTCTATGAGTCATTCTCGTGGGTTTCTGAACTACTTTACAGGGGAAGGAATGACGTTTCGTTCGAGTCCTCAAATGGAAGAACGTCAGTTTTCAGTGGACTTACTTGTATCATAGATTCATGACATATCTCAGGAAAATTAACGGAATTGAATTATTAACAGTTTTAATTGTCACAAATGTCCCCAAAAATGTGCTCGATTTCCACTATTTTGTCATCAAAATTCTGAAATCCATGAACCTTCACATCATCGGCAATATACGGATCTACATTGATACCTATCTACTTCAAATTCAGGATGAGAATGCCAGCGGAGATCCCATTCAACGGTCCGACGTCTGGCTATCATATTCTCAGCGTAAAATTATGATATGTGGTGAGTAAGATTAGCCCCGAAATTATTTTCCATTAGCACTAAGCGAGAAGAGCTACTTGCCGTTCTGTTCTATTCGACAGCAATAAGATTAGGTTTGATCGTCAGTCAGTTGGATTGTGTGATTTCATATAATGTGTCTCTATTGTATGAGCATCGGACATTTGCCTTCATTGCCCTAACGGTGAGCAACAGGAAATAAATTACGTGTGTACGAATTTGCTTGACAAACACAGCATGTCATATCTTATATGTCGATATTAATGAAAAAAATATCTATTAACGAAAGAATATCGTACCGAGTTTCGTCGCTAATTGCATTTCTGAGTAGGATTTGAATCGTTCGGTTTGTCCAAGAATGTTGATGAAGACATAAAATGGGAGTATACCGCGTAGTTCTCAGAATGGGAGTTATAACGTAGTTCTGTTGGCATTTCATACATAGGGCAGCTATACGAATAATTTTACATAGTTAGAATAGCAGGTTTGAAGATTGCACGTTCCAATCGAAAGAATATTTTTGAATTCGCAGTTGGTAGCAGGAGGGTATATATGGTCTGGGTACTCATTGTTGGAACACAACCGACATGGTTTGTTTATATCTTCGGGCGGTTCGCGTGTCGCGAGCAGAACAAGGTACCATATACGTGATGCTTGCATATATATTCAACTGAAGACATTGTTATAGCAGAAGGAATTTCCGCGGAACGACTCGGCTGTCATACAGCTAACGTTCCACAGCGAAGTAATGCTGTCATCCAGCCTTAAATAAGGACCAGTTTATGGCTTATCGGCCACGTAATGTGCATCATGCCAAATGATAGGCTGCCTTAAGCTTTTAGATCATCCAGCCTGCATCATACTCATACGGTTAGTGATTGCAAGCCCGGACCGCACTCGGACCGGCTCAAATTTCACCATGGTGAGAAGAGGAGGACCACCACCAAAAACAAAATGACCTAGCCTAATCCAAACAAAAATGCAAATAACTTATTCTCAATATGCCTACCGTAGCAAAACCGTTGACACCGTTCTCCTCGTGTTCGTGACTAGGCTCAGATTCTTCCCTATTTTTCGAACACATCCTGAATATTTTCTCGACAGAAAACATAGGTAGATTGTCGTAAGGGCGGCCACTAACTTGTATATGAAATTATCCCGACCGAAGGAGATGTGCATAACTTGATCATCGTGGGAATGGAGTCCCCTGGCCTGTGACGAAAACAAAAATGACTATAATGAACTCAGAGAACTTTAAGTTCACCTAATCCGACTGTGTGTAAAGGTGAGTAGACCGTCCAACTCCCATCCAGGCATGCCCAGTCAGTCTTAAGGAACTGCAAGCCCGCCCAAAAACCAGACTATCTGGAGTGCGAATAGAACCAGCCAGCTCCCAGCCTGCATTACCAGTCGGTTCCAGGGAACTGTAAGCCCAGCCAAACTAGACGTTTTACCCCCTCAAGTTATGCTTATGCGTGAGTATTTCCTGTTACACATTACTCACACAGTGAACTATCGAGGTACCCAGCCAAGTGAACTGGGTCTCCAAACAGAAGAATATCAAAAAAATAAAAAATGTTTCCGTGAAACATGCTAGAGAGTACCTGTCTTGCGACCTCATGACTCGTGTCCATGAATACTTTTAGCTCATCAGAAAATTTAAAACTGACAATTTACATTCGGGCATTGGCCTATTTTATTGAAATTGATGAAATTCCTTCAACATTTCCCAGCGAAAAAAAAAAAAAATCATACCCACGATTGTCGAGAAT
Organism: Sclerodactyla briareus; assembly: GCA_026419785.1. Classification (NCBI taxonomy): domain Eukaryota; kingdom Metazoa; phylum Echinodermata; class Holothuroidea; order Dendrochirotida; family Sclerodactylidae; genus Sclerodactyla; species Sclerodactyla briareus. The sequence goes on along the minus strand of JAODTK010004666.1, from coordinate 132,823 downwards.
TGGCATTGCATTTGGAATGGCATTGTATGATTCTGCTTCCAAGTCTCACCCACCAATACATATTATTTCAGAACAGCACAAATCAACAGGCACCATCTACTCCTTGAATCTATTCACCAGTCTATATATGGGCATCTTGGTGCTTCTTCGATATATCGTGTTCAGCGACACTGCGTTAGAACCCACCCATTATGAATAATAATGAAGGACGCCAATACAATTTAGTAATTGTTGGTGTACTATACTTGCTGTGTCCCCCACACAAGTACCCAAAGAAATCCTATATACGGTTGTTGAAACGAAATATGGGCATTCTATGGTTTCCCAATATTGTGGAAAAAAGCAGGAGCAAGAAGGACAATGCACATACACTAAATTGACATCCGTTCCACATATTTGGGGGCACACTCTCTTTGCGTGTTCTAATAGGGAATATGTCAGCTGAACCGATTAGGCCCTGTGCTTGTGAATGTTAGTATAGAAAATAAAACACCATACTGTTAGGGATCTGTTGACACTCATACCTGATGTCACCGAAACAGGTTGATGGAAATCGGAACTACGGCTGCCGAGATACGTGTAGTGTAATATTTTATACGAGATATGGGCATTTTATTATTTTGGTTCCCACTCCACGCCCACTCATGGATGTATAATTTGATCGGCACAAAAACAAAGGGATCATCTACTTCAGGGGCATCCACCTCTCGAGTTATGGAGGCGTACCTTTTCCTCTTTTCACACTTAGTATACTCACCACGCAAGCACACACGCCTACAACCCCAGACACATACATCAACTCATTTTGGTCTTCGGCGAAGTGAGTTGTTCAGTCAAGTTCCTGAAATCCAGTTTTCACCAGCCTGTCGATCTCACCTGATGCCCCTCAACAACACACTTTGTTGGACATTCTGATTAATCATTATTACATATACTTACACTGTAATGCGCCCTGCAAGTGTGTGGCAGAGGAAATCCTATAAGTACAATGCTAATTACTGCTGGATATTAATTCCATGCAAATCCCATACTTCCCTGTTTTCAGTTAAAATTGATGGTTAATTTTTGTGTGGAATGTCGGTATATAGGGTCTCGGTGCGGTCTAACATATTTTTGTCACATCGGGGTTCTTGGTTGCGATGCTATAACAAAATTAGAGATTCCTTTCATTCAGGTATTGCCACTTTGTGATGACAACTAGACAACCGCACTGTTTGCTCAAGGTTTTTAGGGTACTCCAAGTAACTTCCCTGGTGAATGTGATCGATGAAAGTCCAGTGTTACACTCTCACCGTTAAAGGTTCTCAGGCATTGACACCTAAAAATAAGCGCTCCACTCAATCTATTACTGAAACACCTTCTAGTCAATTAAATTTGTCGCGTTGCGGTGACGAGTTCCTGTTGACTCGAATTAACCGCATCCTCCAAACAAATATATGAAGGCGTAACGAGTGAAGAGAACGCCCGTGATAAAGGACGTGCCAACAGAGTGCTGTATCAAGAATATGAACATTAGTTAATTAGAAGTTCGCAATAACAAATTACACTACAGTCTGAAGATTAAATGCATAGCTCATGTGAATCCCATTTCGGACAACTATCATAGCCTAACCGATGGTGTGGGCGTGACAGTCGCTTGGAATGTCAGAGTGAATCACGTTACACAAGCACGGGTAATCGGATATAACCTGATCTGTGAATATGCCGGCAGAAAACGCATCGATTTCTAGAACGATTTAGCAGCTCTTAAATGTTTTTTATTTAGGTTGGCCGTTGTGTGCAACGAATCAGGATATGGTAATTTGTCCAATTGAAATTCGCAGATGTTACAACGCCAAACCTGGCTGATTGCTAGTGTAATCGTGTGTTGTTATGAAGAATATATTGCACTCATTGTTAGAATTAGGGATCAGACCCACGCTTAACCTAAACAAGTAAAATTGATTCCAATTGCTTGGGCCATTGAGGTTGCCTACTGAAATTCATTAGAAATCTATTACATAGCAAGAACTACTTGAAAAATATTGATCAAACGTTCCCCACCCGTCTCACGTCATACATATAAACGTTTCATGTCAATTCAGCGAGCGGAACGGAATGTGACGGGTCGGGTGATACGAAAGCAAGCATGGAACTAATACTACAGTTGTACGTGATATTAGACACGATCATTAGAGTAAAGCTTGGAGTAGCGGATATGGGGAGCAACGATTATGCATGACATAATCGTAATTCTGTGAAGGGAGGGTGCTATTTTAGAAGGAATATATATACCCTCGTGAAGGGACCATGCACGAATATCCAGCAACCGATAAAATAGGGACGTTAAATTGCTTTATGGCGGAGATATTCGATAGATCAATTTGACGTAATGAGACATTGATGTTGACTTAGTACACAAGATTCTCCTACTCAGCGTTCGCTCCAGTTGATTTGGATTATTCTTGCCGCAACGGAACTATTCTCCATCTCTGCAAGCAATCACATATTACTTAGATACTTTTCATAGTTGTACACGCGTCAATTTTTTATTCATGGTGTCGCATCCCGCATACGCATCCTGTAAGGGAAGACAGCAGGTCTCACCTAGTCGAACCAGATGGTCAATAATTGCGGCGTAACCCCCCCCCCCCCCCCCTCCTCCCCGGTGCCGCCTCTACTGGCACTGATATGGACATAACAGTATGGTAGACAAGACTACCGAAGACAAAGTCAATCCCTAATAACGTAAATGACAAACTTCAAGTGTCTGTATATAGAAGTTGTTGGGAAGAAGTCAATCACTGCATCTACTGCAGGGGTGTCTCCACGATGTATTTTAGGAGGACGAGTGCCTCCAGGCGCTCATCTTTCATCGATGTCGTATCGCGGTGAGGGTACACTCCACCTTTGAAAAAAATCGTTCAGCTTTCGCTGTTGTGACAGGTTATACAAGTGTTCTAACAGACAGTGGTGTCGGCGCACTATAGCTGAAGCGAATATGACCTATTTCCGCTCGGCCACATTCACTTCTATTGGAACCGAAGTGTTGAAAACACACTTATATGGGGTTAACTGAACGAAGTATTCGTAAAAAAAGAATTTATTCGGCACAGAGAAACAAAAATAGTGTAGCTAACGTTTCGTGTTCATTAAGCTATGCGGGAATCATTAATTTTAAAACATTTCAGTGGTTGTATGCAGGCAATCTACGTCACGTATATAGTACACTTACGTGTTTGGCCTATCCAGTGGTTTGCGTGTCTACTGCACCGTGTCACGTTTTGACATAACGAAACACTACTATACTGTCTTTGCTACTTGGTCAAAGTCCCCGTCAAAGTCAATTTCTTGCTTCTGAATCGAACTTTACTTCGCGTTTCCACGACATGCGCGATGTATTAACAACAGGAAAGAAATAGTGGATAAAATCTCATCGCTGAGGATGAATGCGTATATAGCGTTTGTTTTTGTTTCCGGAGGCGGGTATGAATGAATGAGGACGTCTGGAGGCCTCTAGCGCGTCATATGTAACATGATCTATGAATACCAAATTCAGTCATAGTTACCGCATGAAGAACTTCTGTTGAACTGTTTCCCGCCATTATTTTATTTGAGCCAATTCAGTGAGCAGAACGAAATGGAGCAAGCTAGCAATGCAACCGCCGGCACTGCTCCGACGGGAAATCATCGGAAAGGGGGCTTTCCCTCTATAACACGGAGTGACAGGCTTTATTCGAAATGAGAGTCCAGGGTGTCGTTGGGTGACGTCAGTGAACCATTCACGAGGCGGTGGACCGTTAACGTAATTTAATTCATGTAGAGAGAGACAGTTCATAAGTTTGTCACGATCGTTCGTTTCATTGTGAAAGGGAAGATATGCCAACTGGAACTGTAAGCAACTAAGCATGATGGAACAGCCACCTGAAGTATTAATGGAATTCTCATGAAATGAACTAAATGTGTTTACGGTACGGTCAGGAGAGTGACCATGATTGCTTGATCGAGAACGCTATACGCGTCCAATTGCTGGGCCAAAGAGTCACAATAGTTCATGTTCGTAGAACTGGTCAACCCCCATCCATCATCCCGCGCGCAGAACAGTATGTTTACTTATTACCAAAAGACAATCATAAATCATAGGGAAGACACCGGAACCCCTGGTAATAATACTGAATAGAAATTGCTCTTGCTGGCCCTCCAGCCTCTCATTAAAGACTCAATGTACTGAGGTTCCAGGATATTATTGCATTGAATGTTGCTATGTTCTCCAACGAGTGTTACAAAAAACCCAGTGCCCTGTCGACAAGCTCATCGTGAAAAATACTATTTTCTTATTCCTGCAATGCACAACACGTAGATGTTGCCACCAACGTTATTGTCGTTTCGTTCATTCAGCCACACACGTTAGACATAAATATTAGTTCTGGTTCTTGTACGATTTTTCCCACTTCAAAAGTTATGACAGGTCTGCTTGAAGAAAGAATCATTTGTTAACCCTATAAATTATGAAATGAATATAAACGAAAGTGACATTTGGATTTGATAGGTAGGATTTTATTGTGATGTACAGTATATGTCAGTATCTCTGTTAGATTATTCTGATATCGCGGGAAAGAAGAAAATTTACTATTAGGTTTCATAGTTCATGGAATCAACTTTTGTATCAGTGTGCATGGTGCGTGATGATTTCAGATTTGGAGAATTTGAATATTTCTTATCCTTGCAACTCCACAGACTTCCCTAAATCAGCTTCTCTCAACTCGCAAGTTAATAGTCAATTAGTTTCTTAATGTCCTCCTGTGCTGAAAAAACCCAGTGAGCACGAGGATGTAAATAGCCTGCATGCTCGAACATAGTTCATTGCCGTTGTCCTGAGACCACCTTTCAACATGAATCATCGATCTAATTTGTTTGGGAGAAATGCAGTTCTCTGGTAACTCCAGCCAATCCAAAATGGCTCTAATCCATCTTTCTATCAATGATTGTCAGTATTTCTCGTGTTGTGTCGGTCTAACCCTATATAGTCACTCCCCATTGCGTAGTATGCACAGACAGAAAAACCTTGGCAATTCAAGAAATTTCACTTTGTATACTGCCACCGCAGACAACAAACTATTTGCAAAAGATAAACTGATTACGACAGCTATGCGCTATCATCTTAAGTGTGTTTTTTTTTTTCATTTATTTTTTCAGGAATTGTACCTTGATGGCTGGCGCTCCACTGAATTTATAAACGACCATACCAGTGACGAACTTCCTCTCAATCAATGAAATACCTCACGCGCTCACGAAGCGACTGGCTAACGTTTACTTCGCATCATCCATCTTTCAACAAGCGTATGACGCAGTAACTGGCGAGTGACGTCACAACAAATAAATTGTCGGAAGACTATCGTATGAGATGTTCAATTTGAGTACCAATATCATGTCAATGGTCTATGTCATGAGGCGATAACAATTATTTTGGTCCGCCTATCCTAAGTTAAAAGCAAAGCCGTCCAATTTGTCAAATGTCAAGAAGGTACTATGTTATGCATACTGTAAAAAAAACATGAACTCATACACAACAAAAAGGGAGATTGTTCGAAAATTCCCAAGTCGTTCTATAGGCAGTGTAGTGGCAAGTTGTGCCTACGACGCAAGTAGGTTTATTTCATGTATACCACGAGGCAGTTGTCGTCAAGTATGTTTATCTTACTAATAATAATAATAATATAATAATAATAATAATAATAATATAATAATAATAATATAATAATAATAATAATATATATAATACAAAAGACCTCATGAAGAGAACCCTGAAGCCACCACAAACCCAGATGCTAAAGAATTCGCCCACAATTTTCCTGCAAAATAAATCAAGACTGTGCTTGAACGCATTCACACTCTTGGACAAACAACATCTTCAGGAAAGCTATCCACTCATTAATAACTCTCTGCGAAGAGAAATATCTCCGATTCCCATTTTCCATACGCGTTTTCCTAGAAAGCTTGAGGCCAATGGCCCCTATTGGGTGATACTTTAAAAACCAAAGAAGCAGTGGAAGGAAAGGCCCTCGAATCATTCATGAACAATTTTGAAAACCTGAATAAAATCAGCTCGAATTCGTCTCAGCTCCAGCGGAGTTAGATAGAGACGCGTTAACATTTCCTGGTGTGAGTAAATCTCAAGACATTGAGTAGAATGATCTAGTCTAGGGCCCCTCCGCCTGAACTGTTTTTTTTGCTTACCTGTGTCTTTCGAGAAAAATGGATTCCATACTTAGACAAAATACTCCAGGTGAGGTCTGACATGGCGTCATCAGAAAAACTGAAGTGACGTCCAATCAAGCCAAGAATCCAGTTACCTTCCTCGCAGCTTCAGTACACTGCTTATACGCTTCGGCTTATCTACGCGACTAAAATCACGATCAACATAACGGACAAATCGAGTCCCCAACCACCAAACAATTACCCTTTTAATTATCCCTTATCCACCGCCACTTTCACTACAACTACCTATGCCTGAACCTTCGGTTCTAGCTGGCCTTATCCCTACATAGCACACCATCCCACGGACCCTTGCACGGCCTTCCTATACTGCAACACACTAAAAAACTATTCCTAGAACACAAGGGACGGGGTCAACAGCTACCTCTGTTGCATTACCTACACCGGGACTAACCACTCCGTCTCATTCCCACACTTTCCAGTACCCGCCTCCCATTCCGCTAACCTGACACACTTCTTGCACTTACATAAAATCATCACTTATAGTCTCCTGAATCTGACCTCTTTGAAACTTAGCCCCGGACGAAAATAGTCACCCCAAACCATTCACAGCAAAACAACCACTTGTCCTCCCTAGTGTGCGAACAGAACACCGAACAAGCTAACAGCGGGAGAGAGAAAAAACAACAATGCCCACAAGTATCAATTTAATACGTTTTTATTCGACATCTGGTCTGGTTGAGAAAAGAGAAAACTAGATAGGCCTACACAGTGAACACGAAAGCAGATAGAAAATGCACTAGCAAGCAGGAAGCACCTAACTCACTAATAAAAAGCATCAAAGTCAATAGTGTTGACAATGCTACCAAAAGAATGGCAGAGAAATACCGCAAACGCGGGCCCACAAAGGCGGAACAACAGGAGAGACACAAACGGGGACAATAGGCACCATGACAGACAAAGACAAGAAAAGCAAAGGCTTGAACAGCTACATACCACTCTAGTGAATAGCTAATAATAATATTAATAATAATAAATAAAATAACTCAATCTATAAACTCAATCTATTATTATTATTATTATTATTATTATTATTATTATTATTATTATTAATAATAATAAATAGGTCCTTAATATGGCGCCGAATACCAATACACTGGAACAAAAATGGAACAGTGTATCAACTACAAACAACGGGAAACACAGAAACTAACAAAATCCAAACCTCTGAAGAAAAGACGAAAAGATTAATGAGCATGAGATGTGCAACAGGAACATTCATGTGCGGGACACAAATTCCCTTACTTGATGCAATAAAGTTTACTCATTCTCACTACCTAATTATGAAGTGTCATGCCCTACTGGGAGAGATGAAAGGAAGAGGAGTGAAGTTTGTAGCACCGCTGTGAACAACGCCTAGCTGCGAATGTCAGACGGCAGGGCCAGTGCTGTCTGTACAACAGTTAATAGAGAGATAAAGCGTTACCGAATTACCACTCTGACCATGGCAACCACAGCTCAGGCACCAGTTCGCTGAATGAAATGTCTAAGAACAGGCACACACTTAGGGTGGGAAGACTGGATTGGAAGAAACTACCAATAATGATGAAAGAACAAGATAATAATTAGCACAGTTGGAGAAATGTCGGCATCCCACCCGGAGTGAGGGTCCTGAATGGAATCCTAATCGGTCCTTACCAAGGACTGGAAAATGGCACTGCACAGACGCTCAACACGAGTACTGCAGAGGAAGGAACGTGGGATAAGCAATTGACAGTTTGCCGTCTGCTTGTATTCACTTCCACATTCATGTGCGACCGCAGAAGCATTTCTCAAAGGGTACGATCCCATGTTGCTTATGCGTGTCCGGGATGGATGTAAGAATCACACATTCGGACGAAAATGACCGTTTATTTCAGAAAAGAACACATAGTTTCTGGCGTGAGACCATAAAACATACGCAGCCCATTGTATCGTCATTGATTGGCTTTTTGAAGGAGATATTGTATAGAATTCATTCGTGTGATACGCATCTATAAACGCCATGCATTTCTCATCTTGTCTATATCATGTAGGTTTGTTCCATTCAGGAAGTTTGCTTTGCCTCTGTGAAACCATATCTATCATGCAAACTAATAGAACACATTTGAACCCCAGCTCAGCTCACCCCCCCATCTCATCTCACCTGAATTCGGTGGCGGTTTTACATGCTATCATAGCCTAATTTGGGCACCTGGTGAAGGATTTGCAGCTCGATCAGCTAACAAAAAGTGCACTCTTCAAGTCTATACCCTTTCATAGTTCCGATTTTGCGCTCCGCAAGTACATCATAAAAAGTATATAGGCCTATAGATATAATTATCGGAGTAATACATGGCAGAATTATCTTTCAACGACCAGAAGGTATAGCCTCAGTATATTAAAGTAGCATAACATGCATAAGGCGCACATACCTCTGGTAGAAGATGAAACAAAGCGTCGCCCGAAAGAGTACTGGTAGCTAACGCAACTAGGAAGTGCATCATGGTGTTGAATATGCATGAGCCTGAACAAGGGATGACTAGAATAGCCAGCAGCGAGGTCACAGAGAGATGACCAAGACGGGCAACAGTCCCCCAGACTGGTAACCTGGTGAACGATACATAAAGCCTAAAGGCTTCAGCTTTTATTCGTGACAATCCTGACCTTGAAGCTGATTATTGTTGAGTCAACATGTTTACGATGATTCACAGACTTATTTCAACCTTTGACCTGACTCCCAACAAAAGTTGATCTCATCCATCCTCAGTCGAGTTAAGGTATATTACCAAGAGAGCAATAACTGAAATGATAAATTGTTCCACACTCATCTAAATATGACACCGAGAGGGACCAGTTTGGCTAACCCTGTAAGAAGCTTCATGCCGCTTTTCAACTTGATTGTACCACACATTCCTGACCTATCGTGCTGACAAAATGGTCGCTGTCATGGTCTACGTTAGGGTACTCAATATCTATGATCTGTTCACACGCGCGGTCAGGTTCTCGTGTCCACAGACAAAACTGCCTCAAAATAGAAAGTTCCAACGTGGAAGAAGAAGAAGAAGAAGAAGAAGAAGAAGAAGAAGAAGAAGAAGAAGAAGAAGACGGAAGAGAAAGGATGAAGAAGAAGAAGAACAAGAAGAAGAAGAGAAGAACGAAACATAGAGAGACTAATTATAAAAACTGATGAGATTCTGATGTCGCAGTCGAAACTCAACGGGCATAGACTCCGTTTCAGAATAGATACCTCGAGAGTTCGTTGTACGGTATGTGTATGCTCAAGATCGAATAGTATTCCATCATGCGATGATTACAGATATATAAATAAAATATAGTCCATGATATAAATGAAGTGATGGTGGCTTTTTGCGCTTATCAATTGAGCGCAATCAAGATATCGTTCTGTAACGGAGCAGTAGATAGTATAGTAGGACGATCTGTACAGCGCCAGTTATATAGGCTACAAATACATTCTGAGGAAAGGCCAAATTGAGGAAGTGAGTTCGAAGGTTTTTTGATATCAAGGATGACCCAGGCAAGCCTACTGCCAAGCCCAGAGCCCCCGATTACGTACATCGGCTTAAATGACACCCATTGTTATCTAGAGGGCGCTCCACATCAATCATTACCGATGGCACCAGTGACTGAAATCGACTGCATCAATCGGACTTAGGTCTAGGGTTTGAAAAACGGGTAGATAACGCGAATGAGTGACAGTACACACAAACGCGCAGAAAGGGCAGGCCGGGGTACAGAAACAGTGATAGTAGCAAATTAGTGCTCACAGACATATCAATTCCACATAGCTACATATACAAACAGCACGTACACAGCTGGGGTACTGATGGTATTCACATATGTTAACCTACCGTTGAAAATAAACGATCTGATCTAACTAAGCAACGCATACGTCCTTCCCACAGTTCTGGGGCAGTGGAATAACTTTTTCTGTCAAGCTGCTATACGGAGCATTACGTGAACATGCAAGAACGGGGACCTGCGGGGGGGGGGGGGGGGGAGAGGGAGGAGAGAACCACTGCATCGTTAGTCGCTTTGTTATGCCACGGGAAATCATTATTGTCATGGGGGGAACTAACATTGGTAATAGCTCCCATATACCCTTGTTTGGGGGAAAAGCAAACAAAAAGGCGTTTCACCTTGTTGATCGGCATTTTATCTGTATGAATCTCCTGGCATGACTTGACAGCGAGCTGCGGATAAAGTGCGGAACAGATGCGAACGAAGTAATCTCGGTCTAAACCGACCTTGCATCAACATGAAGATATCGAACAACTCCGCAGCTGAATGGCACTGTAAGTGACACGTAAGGGGTCTGATAACCGAAGATTTAATTTAGAATAAAATATAAAGAAAGTCAATCTTAGTGTTCGTCGGGTTGATTTGGAATTGCGTTACGGAGGACTTGGGAGGTTGTTCCCTTTACTTCTTTAGATCGGAGCCGAACATCAGACTGGCTGCGTAGTGCTTATAAGAGTGAGAAAATGACCAATAGTGATGAATAAATTATGAGCGGTGAAAGTAATCATATATTGCCAAAATGTTTTGACGCACGACTCGTAAGCAAATCAATGAGTGAGTCTCTCCAACCGAGCAGCACTCTTGTTACGCGAATGTTCGCTCTCCCAATATCATATCTGACTGTCTCACAGTAGCACTGGCAGTGCGTTTCAAATGGAGATCGAACTCAATGACATACCGTACCTGAATAGACCCATTCCTTTCTGTCTGCTCGACCATTGATGATGCCGCAAGAGCGCAAAAAGCCTCATTTGTAAACCATTTTCCAATACGACACATTTCGGAAGCGGATGTAATAGAAAAGTATCCATTTCTTCATGACTGGAAGGTCGAGATTATTTATTATGAGATTACAAGTCAAATTCAACCTAGAGTCGTAATCGAGTCACTCCAAGGCGTGATCTGGTCGAGTACTTACGCGAGTCATATACTATTCGATAAGACAATTTCTCCGGCCCTTTCGATTTTTGATATCATTGTCTTGACCCCAAATTTCGTGCTGAGGTCGCAAAGGATAATACGTGACGTCGCCAGGTGAGGCGCCGAGACGCCCCCCCCCCCCTGTGTGCCCCCATCCAAATGAGATTAATGATTTTCGACAACATAATTTGTAGCCCAGTATTCGACTACCAGTTTGGTGTAGATCTTGGGCAGAACAAAATATATCACAAGGAAGGGGAAAAGCAGTTAACGAATTGTGCCAAATTCGCCAATTCGACTCAAAGTTAACAAATTACGCCTTACGCGCGTGTAGTGTATAGGGTGATTCCAAGCCGTAGTGTTTCCCGTCTCTCCGCATTACTCCATGGAAATGGATGTACCATTGGGCCACTAGCTTATACATACATGTGAGGTGAAATTATACAACAACATTCTCATTGACCCTGAAAACTACAATCAATCTTTTTTTTCACTACTAACCCTTTAGCCTCCGATCCGTTTCCTCCTCGCTCGACCACGCGCGATTGGAACTGCAGTATACTAGGCTATCAGGCTGCTTGGATTGTCAACGATGGAATCATTGATTTTCTCCAAGGAACTGCTACTCGGAAGTTACGTGCTCTTTCGGGTTGGGAAAGTAGAGCTAAAGCTAGCTAAATGTCTCTTTTTTGTCTTTTTCTTTTCGGTGAGATCCTGTTTCTTTGGAGGTGCAAAGAAAACCCGGAAAAAATTCACGCGCTCCGCGCGCAATGGCGAAACAGAAAAGTATGGAACACGATTGTGGAACATTCTGGCCAACAAGTTAGGCAAAGTCGGGCAACGAGGTTCTGAAAAAATGTTAAATTTTTGCACTGATTAACGGAATTTCTTAATCACAAACTGCCCAGGTTTGAAGCTTGGTACACGCAGCCTAGAACGCCCGGAGTTTATTATACCGGCCAGTCGGGGCGGTGGCGTTGCAGCACGTAGTACACAAAAATGTTTCTTGTACGCTCCGCGCCACCCTGTGGTGGCGCTCCGCATAGATAGTATTTTTGTTTACCCCTAAAAATGTCTGTGCCATATGAAGAGTCTGGCGACGCCACTGAGAATATAATCTTGAACATCTTCTATCTACATATCTACATTGATGCTCCTTCCCATATTCTCTTCGAATATCTAATCTGCAACAATGCCGCGAAGCATTTGGGCCATAACCGCTATTTGTACTTCAGTGGTCACATTGAAAACTCAGATAAGTGTTTGAAAGAGGAACCAGAAACCCATGACCTATTCTGAAAACCTAAATGAAATCACTCCTGAATTCGCCTCAGCTCCTTCGAGTTTAGCAGAGGATAACCAAACTAAATGAATTAATATCAAGAGACTCAACAAAGTGGATAATCAAAACGATAATGAATAATTCGACAAAATGAAAAGAATAAGGGGCACAAAAGGGTAAGTCACAAAATTGTTTTACGGTGTGAATGTCCACGATTGACGTATTTAACGGGATTCTTCCCCGTGGGAATTCTCCTAGGGCGCAGGTGGGCAGTGCGATAGTCACTGGTATACAATAGTCATGACCCGGAAGTTTCACAAGGGGAAACGATTTCATTTAGGGAGACAGAGTCTATTTTAGTCCTCAAACGGCAACAGAATCAAATTGATATATGCATGTCACAGCTCGAGTCGTCCTACTTTCTTCGTCCCTCCCTTCCTACCGGGTTCCTAACAAGACGTTGATTTCAACCAAAGGGTGGTCTTCTTGCAATAAAAATGGAAGGGCTGTTTTTGTAACCGCATCATGGTCACTCGCTTGCTACCTGAATGAAGATATGTACTGTATCAATATACAATAGCGTATAGTCTACTATGAGATGCATAAACAGCTGCCGCATTCGCGTCTAAAAACTGCTATGTGTCGGAAAACATGCCGACGAGAAGGTGCCAAGAAATGACCTCGCTTCTGGTCATCAATCCATAAAAGTAATTAGGCACTTTCAGTGAAATGTAGGAACTCGCATCCGGAGTGTGGTCGCCTGGCATACCCACCTGATTGCCATCGTATGGTGCCTCTAGAACAACACTCCTCTTCTTCTTGGTGTGGTGCCACCGTGGCATGTTGTTTGCAATCCGAGTCCCAATACTAGGAGAGTTCGTCACGGTAGCCGTCGTAGTGTTGGCGTTCCCCGTCGTAGTGTTGGCGTCACCGTCGTAGTGTTGGCGTTCACTGTCGTAGTGTTGGCGTCCATCGTCGTAGTGGTGGCGTTCATCGTCGTAGTGGTGGCGTTCACTGTCGTAGTGTTGGCGTTCACTGTCGTAGTGGTGGCGTTCAGCGTCGTAGTGGTGGCGTTTATCATCAGAGCAATGGCGTTCATCGTCGGAGTGTTGGCGTTCACCGTCGTAGTGTTGGCGTCCATCGTCGTAGTGGTGGCGTTTATCGTCGTAGTGTTGGCGTTCACCGTCGTAGTGTTGGCGTTCACCATCGAAGTGTTGGCGTTCACTGTCGTAGTGTTGGCGTTCACTGTCGTAGTGGTGGCGTTCAGCGTCGTAGTGGTGGCGTTTATCATCAGAGCAATGGCGTTCATCGTCGTAGTGTTGGCGTCACCGTCGTAGTGTTGGCGTCCATCGTCGTAGTGGTGGCGTTTATCGTCGTAGTGTTGGCGTTCACCATCGAAGTGTTGGCGTTCACCATCGAAGTGTTGGCGTTCACTGTCGTAGTGTTGGCGTTCACCGTCGTAGTGGTGGCGTTCAGCGTCGTAGTGGTGGCGTTTATCATCAGAGCAATGGCGTTCATCGTCGTAGTGGTTGGCGTCACCGTCGTAGTGTTGGCGTTCATCGTCGTAGTGTTGGCGTCCATCGTCGTAGTGGTGGCGTTTATCGTCGTAGTGTTGGCGTTCATCGTCGGAGTGTTGGCGTTCACCGCCGTAGTGGTGGCGTTCACCGTCGTAGTGGTGGCGTTCAGCGTCGTAGTGGTGGCGTTTATCATCAGAGCGGTGGCGTTCATCGTGCTTACTAGTGTTGGCGTTCATCGTGGTAGTGTTGGCGTTCATCGTCGTAGTGTTGGCGTCACCGTCGTAGTGTGGCGTTCACCGTCGAGTGTTGGCGTTCACCATCGTAGTGTTGGCGTTCACTGTCGTAGTGTTGGCGTTCACCGCCGTAGTGGTGGCGTTCATCGTCGGAGTGTTGGCGTTCATCGTCGGAGTGGTGGCGTTCATCGTCGGAGTGTTGGCGTTCATCGTCGGAGTGTTGGCGTTCATCGTCGGAGTGTTGGCGTTCATCGTCGGAGTGGTGGCGTTCATCGTCGTAGCGGTGGCGTTCACCGTCGTAGTGTTGGCATTCACCGTCGTAGTGTTGGCGTTCACTGTCGTAGTGTTGGCGTTCACCGCCGTAGTGGTGGCGTTCATCGTCGTAGCGGTGGCGTTCATCGTCGTAGCGGTGGCGTTCATCGTCGTAGCGGTGGCGTTCATCGTCGTAGCGGTGGCGTTCATCGTCGTAGCGGTGGCGTTCATCGTCGTAGCGGTGGCGTTCATCGTCGTAGCGGTGGCGTTCATCGTCGTAGCGGTGGCGTTCATCGTCATAGTGGTTGTGTTCATTGGGAGATCAGTTGTATTGACCGTGATAGTACTGTCCATGTTTACGTCGGGTCAGTAAAGTATGACTACTTGGTAGCTTTCGGTCTCATAGTAACGTAACGGGCATATCACTGGTTTCTTGTGGTATGAACTTCAACCTTTTTCTTCACCCTGTTTCTCTCCCCTGGTCGTGAAGTTTCCCGTATAGTCCATATCCTTCAGTATAGTGCTGAAACCTTTACAGGAGTAAGAGAAGAACACAAATACATTGTCTGTAACTTTAAGGGTTTATATATCACACTGGACTCATCACTCATGTATTGACTAGTTTGGGTTAGCTATATACCAGCGAAGCATCAGCGACCATACCATGGTATAGGAAGAGTTATTTCATGGGATACTCGTTGAGCAGTGAATAGAACTATACAAGCTCGGCAAGGGTGCAGGTCTAAATATCTTTTGTTGACTACCAATCCTCCACCAGATACACAAAAACACACACACGAAAGTGGGCAAATAATCATCATTCAACTTTCCCACCATTTTATATACGATAACTGCATTTTGGTGAGGGTAAATCTAGAGCATTCAGAGTCAAATAAATCGGCTGCTTCCGATCAGTTCACCTGGGTCATTGTATCATCTAGGCATACTACTTACCCTCCATCGTAATAACGTTGTCTTCGTTGCCGTATGTGACGAACACGTCGTCGATGAAGAAACGCGGCTCTACCAGTTGAGATTGCCGATAACAGGACCTTTGCAGTATGTGGTGCAAGAAGATGAAGCGAATAGTACCTCTAACTGGGAGGCGTCCGCCTCGCTCGTAGGAATACCGGCGTCATCGAAATGGTTTCTCCGTGAAACACTGTGGCGCAGAAAATCAGAAATGTGTTCAGGACAGGAACTTTGATGAGGAGCACAAACACCATTACCGTTACCGGTTATCGTGATTTCGTCATCCTATCTGTCGAGCTTTTCAATTACTCGAACCCTGATCTTAAAAATCGCATTTTCGCCCAAAGCGTAGGCGTGAGTAATTTTTGAGTCTTGCTTTGATTATTACTATACTGGGGGATCACTTGCCTAGAAGTGAATTCATCATTCACAATCGTCTCAATTATTAATTTCTCTGTTTCAATGTACTTTAGCTATTGTTGTACCCTAAACTGTAGCATATTGCACTTTTTTAAAAATTTTTTTTTTTTTAAACTTTACTTTGATGACCAGAGACTGAAAAGTTACGGTAACTCCGTCTCTGATAATGTATTGTATGAATTGAAAAGCCCTTCTAATATTGACAACTGTACGAAAAAACAATAAGTGATTATATAGTACAATGTTGATATAACCGATTTTTCATACTTTAACACAGGTGAGAACAAAACTGTTCAAACTCGACACCACCAATTAAGCACATTGCTTGCTGAATTACTCCGAATAACTTGGAGGAATTGAAGAATGAAGTCGCCATAAGAGGTTCAGAGGGCATCCTACAAACCTCATACAGTAACTGCAGAGAAACGGTAAATGATATTCACAAATAAATAAATCCTATATAATCCAAAGATCTCATTCGATATGCTTTTTATTCGTATATTTGTGGTTATGACTTTCTATTAGGATGGTATCCCTCGCCGTGATGTGATGTATTAATTTAACACTCGTACCGACTATTTGCGGTTGCAGTTACCTAATTAATGGAATGGACAGTTTTGATATTGAAGTCATCCGTACATGGACATTGTCCCTTATACGATACATATGCTAGTAGGACTACTTAACCATGTATTGTGGCAAATCCGATTATCATTACCCAGGTTAAATGACGTTCGCAGAATTTCTAACTGTGACGCTGTGAAAGGGGCATTTACGCAACTGATGCAAAACACGCTCTAACCAAACAAATCACATTTCTTTTAGACTTATCTGATATGAGGTTTCCATTATCTGTAATTATTTTACCGAGCTCTCGAATTCCTTATGTTCCCGTGTTCATAAGCTACGTAAAAATCCATGGCAACTTCCATGCTTAAGTGTTTTGAGATGGTTTTTTTTTTAACAATGTTCTAAGACGTTTTCTGTCTTGCTTCTAGATGTTTGAGACATGTTTAATTGCATGTTTTTACTAATTAAAAGATTATTCAACGTTTGTAGAGTGCCTATGTACTCTGGAATATCGGGCACTAACCATCTAGACATATTACTCCACTGAATATCTGTTTTCCTCCTCAAACCAACTTTCTAATTCTACAACTATTTAAAAATGAACAGAGATGGAAACTCGTATCTAGTACGTATTCCGTTGAATCACTTTTTACGAGATGTCATATGATTATGTTTCTATAATCCCTCATCATATTGCTTATCTATAGTAGCGACCCTTTTCTAGTTATAGGGCATTACATTGCTTTCTGTCACCATTTTCCACTGGTAATGTTTGCGGTTATAGAAACTGCATGGCGTAGTCCTATGACGAAGTACTGAAAGTAGGTATTCGATTTATTTTTCGTAACATTTTTTAATGTGTTAGTCTTTCCATGTTTCATCAATGCCCGCTTATCTAAATAGAATTTCTGAATCATTTGTTTCACAACGACGTTATAGGAATACATTTTCGTTTATGTAATTTGATTGTATCGGGACCCTTCTGCTGGAAATAGTTTGTTGATCGTTGTCAAAAATTTTGTATACGCAGTCTTTTATATGCGCCTTATATTTTATCATCACCACTACATGTTTGAGGGTATTATCACAAACCCCCCTCTGCTCAACTGGCTTGGTATGAAAAACCTTCGTTGGCTTCCGCCTACCTCTATACAATATCCTGCAACCAAAGAATGATCTAAATTTCAGCCTATTTCCTCACACGGTGACTTCCTCACCTCGTCACTCTGTGAGGGGTCGGTAAGTAGCATTAAGTTGCTCAATAATCAAGCAACCTGCCGAAGGGTGAGGAGCTGACACCCGGGGAATTGTATCGCCCACTAGTCCCAGCTGGCAAACCGCCTCCAGGATGTGCTTCGTAGCTGGTCGTGTTACTTCCATTGATTGACGAGAATTTAACAGTCGGCCCAGTTCGGCTCTAATGTTCTGTTGGAGCAGTAGCATCGACACTCCTTCCCAGGTCCTGGACACTCCTCAAAGCTAGCCCATCTGTGTCGTTGGTATCGAGCCCAGTAAAGGAAAAGAACATGTCCCCCGAGAAACACTGTAGACACAACGTAAAATATTCGCTTGATCCTCCGGTCACCGGTTATTAGGAGGAACAGAATGACTGCGACAGTTTCTTAGTGCATGATTTGAGATAAATCTTCAAGACACGAACCCTGAATAATGCCTCCTGGCATTTTGTTAAACTACGACCAATAAACGCAATAGCGCTACTGATCTACCTAATCAATTCAGATTAGGCGGATATAGATCGCCTATTGAAAAGCTGAATTCTAAATGAGTCCTCTCCTCAGTTTTTACTAATGAGATACTGACATGACCCCATCCTCATCAACTGCTGTGGATTCATTCATCTCAACATTGAAACTCACGGAACATAGTTGTGAGGAGCTTTTAGATAATCAAGCGGTTCTGATGATGTTTCTCCATACACTCTGAAAATGTGCTACGCTTCAATTGCACCATTAGTGGAAATCTATCAGAAATCTATTAATACTGGTCATCTGCCTTCAGATTGAAGACTTTGCTTTTGTTACTCCCCCTTTCAAGAGGGGAACCCTCAGTCCCCCCAAATCAGATGCTCTGTTCCATTAACTTCAATCATGTAAAATATTGGAAATATTGTCATCACCACATCATGAACTATGTGGACACTCGCCTCTCATACCATGTTCAACAATTTCATTTCGAAACGACACTCCCGTGAAACCCAACTGGGCTATAATTGTCCAATGATCTCGCAAAGACTTCTAACGCGAGTCCAGACAGATGGTGTTTTTCTGATTTTATTAAAGCCTTTACAAGGTTCCACACAAGGGCGAATGGCTCCATACACTCAACATTACGGCATTAGCGGTCAAATTCTCACTTGGATAAATTCCTTTTTGATCCATCGAACCCGCATGTTTCATAAATCGGTGAAGATCATCTCTTGAATCCCTCAGGGGTCCACAAGGTACAGTACTAAGGTCCCTTTGCGGTAGTTCTGCTATACATAATGATCTTCAACTGTTATAGCATCCACTATCAGATGTTTTCTGATGACTGCATAATCTACCGGTTACATGCTCCAGCAAGGTCTGGATAATTTTTCGCAATGAGTAAGACTTGGTAGTTCTATCGAATGCATCAAAATGCCAGTCAATGATTGTCACCAATAAGAGGCAAGTTGACCACTCAATAATCAATTGCGTACTCCGCCCTTGACCTGGTGGAAGCCCATCCCTATTTGGAGTAACCTCCCTCCAAAGCTCTCATTGTCAACTCATATTAAACAATATAAGTGGTAAAGCTTACATATCCTCAACTGATCCGTAGACATCGGGTAGGACTGTGATACTAAAACAAAAGACATTGCTTATAAGTCTCTGGTTCGTCCCTGTTTGGAATATAGCTCCTCGGTTGGGGATCCATACAAGGCTTGTAACATTAAGAAGTTGGAAATGGTTCAGCGCAAAGCTGCCAGATCGGTCAACCCGTGTCGCAGGGCTCCTGCAACATCTCGTCTGGCCTACTTTGCAGGAGGGAGAGAAGGCGCAATGCACGACGCAAGCTGTTTCATAATTCTATTAATGACAATTGGCTTTACCGGTTCCTGATTTTCCTATAGACATTGTTATTGTTAATACGACTTCTACAGGTTGTCATTTGGCCCGGACAATTCGCAGATCGGCCTGATCTAGTCTCACTATGCAGAATTAAGTAGTCCTGTGGTTTTTTTGGTGATGGTGTTAATTCTTCATCATCATCTCAACTCTGACTCTTCAATACGCTTGTGCCTTTGTGTGCTGGCCCTATGCAGTGATAATCATAGTTTGGTGTTTGCATAGTACCAGACAAGACAAACAGGCAAGACGAGATAAATTCTCCCTTTCTTTATTCTTTCGCACGAGTATGAAAACCATTTTTACCGTGTAACACGTACTGATTTAGCGTACTAACAGAAACGTCCGAGTATTTCATTCACAGCGTTTCATCACAGGAAACTCGTTGCGGACATTACTTTATTCATTGTGGCTTCCCCAACTTTTGTCCCCCCGAAGGACTGACACATGAGCAATTCGGCATGCGAAGTTAAGTATTATACAAAGACCAGTCACCAATCGAATAGGGCCAGATTTTTGTCTATCGAAAGCTTATTTTTTTGATGGTACGGTGCTTATATGTTTTCCCCCCGACGTAGCTATTCCGACAGTCGTCACCTGGTTGCAACTCCCCTCGTTCACCGTCTCTCGCCAACCGATTCTATCCATGACAATAAATCGAACTTAATCTTGAACTGGATTTTTCGTCGATGAAAGACCCCATAGATATCATCATTAATCGCTGGCAAGTATTCGCCCCTCCGGAAAGGATAGTTTACAGACGCGCACGGAGACGACTTGTCATGGCATACGACAAAGACACCGAGACCAAAGCCATTAGAGGTTACTATACCACCGTTGCTTCCTTGACGGATCCTCGAGAAAGCATTTCGATTGCCCGGACTCATTCTTTCGATGTCGTTTTATTAACGGTCAAATTCACCATTTTACGATCCTAGTGTTATATTTACTATTCTACTATAGTCAGATTCGGCCAATATCAACGAAGACTACTATTTGAGTAGCAATGGTTCCCAGACATGAACGATGACTACCAATTAACATTCCCAAGTCCTTTCCCACAAGAGTCAGCATTCCTCCATAACACGGAACAGGCGGCACACGAACCTGTGACTTATACGAAATGATTATACGAGGCTAGCTGAGCAGCCCGGGACAGAATTTTTACAGAGGATGTATATCAAGCGGATGTGATTTAGCGGAAATAATCATTTTGAGTTGCTAAACGTTAGTATCATCCTCCAGCCGGAGTTAGTCATGGCAAACCGTGGAAAAACCGCGATCCCCTCGGATTGCCACTGCCATTCAGTGCAGACGACGATTTCCCGTGTTTACGTGGGTACCCCTCCTCTATTCCATAATTAGACTAATCGGATATAACTTATTAAACATATGGAGAGTGAGGGAGAGAGGGGAAAGAGGGGCCGCAGTCGGAAAACGGAAAGTGAGTGAAAAAGCCCTGGCTCCTCCGGTATTCGAACCCAGCATCTTTGCTTCCCGTGTGCGCGCTTCCCGCCAATTGAGCTATCTTGACCTCAGATGCTCTGAGATGCTAACATTTGGCTATTATGCTCCCTCAATCTTTCTTAGTCCATGGCATTTTAAACATCTCTGTGGGTAAAGCATTTAGATTCCCACTGCCGCTCAGTGCAGACGACGATTTCCCGTGTTTACGTGGTATTGTGGGTGAAAAGCTCGTGGCTCCTCTGGGATTCGAACCCGCGACTCTTGTTAACGTGTAAGCGCCCTGCCGTTTGAGCTATCTTGACCTCAAATGATCTTTGACCTGACCGCCCAAACTCCCATCCAGGGTTGAATCCAGTTGATCGTGTTCAACAGCTAATATATATAGGTAATATATATAGATATATATATATATAATATATATATATATATTATATATATATATATAGATATATATATATAGATATATATATATAATTATATATATATATATATATATATATATATATATATCTATATATATATATATTATATATATTATTATTCAGGTCGAATGGATCAAATTTGATCGCTGGAGAAGGATAGGTTACTCAACGAATACAGCTAGCGTTGATCATGATGATGCTGATCCACGGTGAAAGGTTATCATATGTTCCTCGGGTTTCGAGACCATTGGCCATATATATATGTATAGATATATATATATATTATATATATATTATATATAAGATATATATATATATATATATATATAATATACTATATATATATATATATATATATTATATAATATTATAATATATATATAATATCATATATGGTGTTGATCTACAGCATCTTGGGCAGGTCCATCGTTGCTGCCAGTGGTTTCACGCCGTGGCGATCATCAGGCAACTGACCTCGTTCGTGTCACAGTGAGCTACCTTTTTCCCTGCTATTGTCTCGTGGTTTCGGCTTGGCGTGCCCACAGGACGACAATATAGGAATGTTCTTCCGATCGTCGATAATTGATGTTACCCTTTCATACGAGTATGGCCAGTTTTTCTTCTAGACAGCGATCCAAGGCCCCGGTCCTCGTTTTAAACGTTGATGAATTTGTTCAGACATCCAACTCGACTGTGTATGTCGATTCATCATTCTTTCAGGCTCCGTTTGACGTTTTCCGGTTGCAGGAGTAACTTTATCGTGTTCTTATTGAAATCAGGAAAAAAAATCCAAAAATACAAATGAATGAGCTCCTTGCAACCCTCGGCTTGTTTCTATTTTGTACTGTTGATAGGCAGATAGAGAAGAAGGTGTTTATCTATTTTCCAAAAGAAGAAGTACCCTGATAATGTTTTCGTTGGTAAAAGTTAAGAACGACTTCAGGACTCGTATTTTGGTTGATTTCAAGAGGTCAAGGTTGAGTTCACGAAAATTTGGTTGAACCTCTAGTCCGGTATGTTTATTTCCTGCTGATGTAGTCTAAATAATTGTAACGTTTATAGTTGTTTGTAATCAATACTGGTTTCATCTCTGGTAATAACAATTGTCTTATACAGGAGGGGAAACCTTGCCTTTTGTGGGACTATCCGACACCATGTAATAAAAAATCTACATTTGCCATAATGTGACTGCCTGGTCATTCGTGACAGAGGCATAAAAAAAACAAGAAAAAGGAAAGGGGGAAAACATACACACGGGGGCATTACCAACGCCTATATTGGCTTCGTGTGGCGGGCTGTTTTGGGTAAGGACCCTACCAATTTTTTTTTAGCCACTATAGGTACAAAAATACAGAGTTGTAAGCACATCTGGAGCCCCCCAAAAATTAAAATCGACTACACTGCAAGTGGGATGCCTGAAGAAATCCAACACGCTTAAACGAGCAACCGGAGCCCATGTAATCTTTGTCAGACCTCAAACTGGGACCATACCAGAATAAAAAGGTACACATATCGCGATCGGAGCGTAATTTCTAATATACCGCCATGGAACACGCCAAGCATTATTGAGCAACGAATGCTTTCAGGAGAGCCTATCAATCTCAAGAATAGAATGGCATCTCCGAAGTCAACGATGGTTATTCTGACTGATCCTTTTCTATTTTAAGCGGAGTTTACCTGGAACTCTTTTCTGATATAAACCACCATCCCCCCCCCCCCATCAACGCATTGCTGTTGCGAGCTGATAGGCGGTTTTATAACGCAGT
Source organism: Sclerodactyla briareus (assembly GCA_026419785.1). Taxonomy (NCBI): domain Eukaryota; kingdom Metazoa; phylum Echinodermata; class Holothuroidea; order Dendrochirotida; family Sclerodactylidae; genus Sclerodactyla; species Sclerodactyla briareus. The sequence goes on along the minus strand of JAODTK010004666.1, from coordinate 109,637 downwards.
TCAGGCTTTGGATATGAATTTTGTCGCTGCAATTGTTCCGTCACGACATCGACAATTAATTTGTCTGATTACCACTGTCCACATCACTGTCATCTTGTCATCATTGTGTTATATTATCATCGTCACAATGTAACTGACGCTATCATTTGCTTTAATTAACATCTCCATCACCCATGTAGTCATAATGTGTCCTGCCAACAGCGTTTTCATATTCATGTCGTTCGCTTATCGCTGTACTGTTTTCCTCGCTATTTTCAACATCTGAATCTCAATAACTGCACATTATTTCATCGTCGTTGTAATCTGAACTGTCCTCCAACTGCATCATGGCAGTGTCATTGCCTCATCACTTTCCTCGTCAGTGTTACCTTGATATTGATATTATTATAGAAATATTTCATAAATACGGCTTTGAAATGTTTGAGCGTTCTCCGCGGACGGCGTACCCAGAGTATCCGTATATATTGATTTGAGTACAACTAGTGAACCGCTGCTGATGTGTGTGGTTCTTTTACGACAGTAGACCGAATGGTTCATTACGAAGTAGGTTAGGCGGGAGCAACGAATCTTGGTATTCTATATCACTCATGTCAAGGTCTTTATCGTACTCTAAAATTTCTTTTGTGACTCTATTCTATGTCCAGTCATATCTATATAAAAAAAAAAAACTGTATAAAATCTTCTTGATCTCTCCGCACTGCGAATTGATTTCATGTATTCCATTACCTCTCACACCGACTAGTGTAACAATTATTGTACTGTTAATGATCCAGCAGCAACTCGCCCCCTTCGATTGATTCGATTTTGCTCGTATGCATCACTATCACTAGAAGCACGATCATATCCAACCTATTTCGGCGTATCCCCCCTTGTTACCCTCTCTGCTCGTATCAGATTCAAGTCTCTACTATTACTTGTGAGCATTTATTTGATAGCCCCCTCATTATCTCAGTACTCTGATCAGCCGACAGGTTGTTTCCGGGCCCCGATGCGAAATTCGCAAATTCGTACTCACAAAGCCGAAGGCAGCCTGTTGACCTTCCTGTGCAGCCTGGAAACTTTAATCAGTGACTTGGTGCATTTTCCTTTACTTTACTTTTCACGGCAGGAGTTACGGAATGCCTTACCAAATGGCGCACCGTCTCTAGGTGTTTTTTAATTAATGCTCAATCCACCGTTCATGACGAACATTTTCAACACCCAGTGGTGCTTCATTCTGTCTTAGTTTCCGTATAATGTGCAATTCAAATTTAATTTCTACAGCTCTGAAGGTTTTTGTGTCTCTTCAATCGTGATAATACTAAGATATGATAATTAATATTATTATAATTATTATTATTATTATTATATTATTTTATTATTATTATTATTATATTATTAGTTATTATTGTAGCTCCCCATGATAAGTGCATGAACCCCATTTTTTTTAGTCGGTCAAAGATCATCTGAGGTCAACAGAGGTCGGAGTCTAAAAATGGTTGGAACACAAGCCCAAAATGGTTGGTCGGATTGGGTTGAAATTTGGGTGTAGTGTTTCGTATGGAGATTGTGACTTCTGGGAATCTTTGAAAGAAATTTGTGAAAATCTAGATTTGGACGAATTTTTTGGCTTGTACACACACTAACTCGACGACCCCACCTGGATGGACATGAGCTCTTCTTGGTATGTGAGTTCCCCATGAATTAGTACATGGACCGGATTGTTCCTAGGTCAGCTCAAGGGTCATCTGAGGTCAACAGAGATCACAAGTTTGAAAATGCTTTGTATACAAAACACGATAAGGCCTGAATGGTTGTTCCGATCCAGGTCGGAATTTGGTGTGTCGCTCTCCAATGTATACGTACAGGAACTCTATTGTTTTTGGTTCAGGTCAGGGTGAATGTTAGTCGAGAAAAGAAAATGTGTGAAAAATCCGATATTTTGGGGTCACTTTTGGCTTGAATCATGGTAAAAAACGATCGGTGTCCAGATGGTTGTCTGATCAGTTGGAAGTTGGTGTTAGCATTTGTTATGAGGACTACCGATTCCCCTATTGGTGTAGAGGGGTCATTATTTTCAATTTCATCCATAGGAAATTTGGTGAAACTTCATTATTTCGGTAACAATCAGCTCGACCTAGATGAATGGAAACTCATACTTTAGTATACCCATGAACCCTATTGGTTTGGGTTCAGTTCGAGGGGGCCACCTGAGGTCACCGCACTGCCAAGCAAGAAGTCCTTGCAAAACTTAGCACGAGAACAGGAACCATATTGGTTTGATCAGATAGAATTCATTCTTTGGAAATATGAATGTGGCCAGACGTTCTTAATTTTGCCCCATAATGAGCTAATACAATTCCCCATTGTCCTTGAGTCTGGCTGTATGTTGTCAGAAATGAGTAAAGGTATTTTTTTTTTTTGGGGGGGGGGGTCTGGGGGTTTGAAAGAGTTCGAAAGAGACCAGCAAAACAATGCCAACGTTTTCCAAATGCTGTTTATGACCCCAGCATCTAGACCGGGCGCCGCTTATGATGAAGTGGTTAGAAGCAGCCGCCATTTTTCCCTAGTCTATCAATCAAATGGTATGGAGTTGCTGCGGTGGTGTAATGGGTGCATGTGCAATGAAGGAAAGAAGCAATTAAAAAAATAATTAGTTATTAAATATCTTTTGTGCACGCCTTCCTCTACCTCCTCGGTTAAACTAGGGCGATAGTTTGTGTATGGGGCTCCGTGATAATCAAGTGGCCAATTGCAACGGAATCACAACGCGTGCTAGACTGTCACAGTCCAACACGCCACTCATATTCTCCTATCCTCATGACTCCATTGGCTCCCTGTGAAGTGCGCATCGGTTTAAGCTTCTTTATTAAATTATAAGTGCATAGTGGCATGGCCCCAGCTATCTGAGAAACATTTCCCATATCTAAAACACAATCTCCGCATTTAAGGTCGCGGATGAAGTTCCATCTGATAACCACACGCCTTCAAAATAGGGCTAAAGACACACATGTTCTCTCCGTTGTAAGGTGTTGTGTTTTTTTTCCCTGTTTTTTCGCGAGAGTAGGGGGGTGGTATGCGAATGAGCTAGGTGAATTGCGCTATACAAGAACGGTGTTATCATTATTTTTTTTTATTATTATATTATTACCATTATAGTAGTAGTAGTAGTAGTAGTAGTAGTAGTAGTAGTAGAGTAGTAGTAGTGTAGAGTATTGCCCCCAGTGCAGCTGTAGGTGCCGCTATCTATTCACACACCAAATCTGATTGATTATGCAGCTGCACATTCCAAATGCCTAAGATAAACATGTATTATAGAGAGAAAACACACATATTATGGATTCATTATTCGCCAATACCTGGTCGGTTATCGAGTGTTCAGCCAATATAAAACACTGATAGGCCTACGCCCACAAAGACATATTGGGCATACCGACATACATTTCTCGACTAAAGTCGGTTCACGGAATAATGTATTGCGGAATTGAAACCGGGATGACGCCATGATGCTAGAAAACCCCAACGCGCTAGTCGATACCGGTTTTATTTCGGGCCCCCCCACAAAGGGACGAGTATTCACCGGAAAATGCGGAAAATAACAGGGACATGTCTTTCTTTATTCGATCATATTTTTTACACTGGACAATACACGGGTCAGTTGAAATAAGTCACGTGTCGTGCTGGCAGGCAGTTCACATATCACCCTATCAAATCGAGTTATCGCATTTGGAAACTCTACAGGGTATTTATAATGATAAAAATATACTTCCAGCGTATTTTAACTTTTTAGTACTATAAAGTACTATAGCTGAGGATGACTATTGAGCGATATCGCAAATTAGAACAGGACCACACTAAGTAGGCCTTCGTCGTCTTTCACAACAGCACAATAGCGCTGTTGAAATCCTCGAGTGCTATACGTTACATTCACGCTTGTTGGATACCTACGTACAGTAACTTCTGCTAGCTAGCCAGCCAATCGAATCTAGTTTTTTCGAGTACACGCAATGAATTAGTTCTAAATGCTGTTATGGGACTGATACTGAATTCATACATATAATTTCAAACTCCAAATGTTGTGTGGAATTTAAAGAACACTGTGTAACTAGCACAAATATCGCGGGGTTGGGTGAGAAATTACACAACATTATGGAAAGGTTGTGTAAAAAGAATACAACAAATCGTGCAGGATTATACACAATGATCGTGTAATTTCTCACACAACACCAGGATAGGTGTGCTAGTTATAGTTCAACAACATTTTTAAGAGTGCATGCACGCACTCGGTCGAATTTTATCGGAAAAACGGAATATAATCAGCAGTAACCAGTAAAAAAAAGGTGGTATGCAGACTATGGAGAACCGTTTGCAGCGTAGTTTCACCCGTAGACAGTAGAGTCAACAGAACTCACAAACCAAGACCATTGGTTTCGAATGACATACAATGGGCTTCGTAGTATATTTCTACATTTCAAATAAGTCGGAATCAAATAGGGGGAATTGCTCTCTGCTGTCGAAGAATGAAATCTCCACAGTACCTCAACTCAAGTTGTCAGTTTTATAGTCCCCAAGCGCGACTAATCGGGAGGGGATTCGACACCTCCTTTATATTTTGAGGTAAGTTGTAGGCACCATTCACCGGACTATATGCCCAAATGAAGAATGGTTAAGACTATATAGGTCTATCATATCCGAAGTTTTCTCGACAATTATCGGTGCAGGCCTATTGTGCATTGGGATAGTGACGATTTTTGCGCAATCGGAAATACTGACGCTATATAGGCCTGCTTTTATGTGCAAATTGCGTAACCGATACTCACAAAATATCCTTAAATTCCGATTGATCGTACATTTGAGTCCTCCCAAGTAAGATTTGTGTCGTCTTCAGCCGTTGTTAGGTCCCGTGGTAATCATGAATCGGTATATATAATGATTCCAGGAAACTACTTCTGCTTCACAGCGTACTGCTGGCTTTACTTTGCTATCAAAATGAACCCCTCTCCGTATTCCTATCACAGGCCATATACCGGTTCATATTGTATACTTTATACTCTATGTGCCCCGTGAAGTCACGAGAGTAACCGGGGATCCTGTGTAATACAAAGTCAATCCAAAACATGTATTATTGCCAACCTAGAGACAAAAGAAACAAGGGGATGTGACTGACACACTTTTTCACAAGGTAGGAACAAATAATTTCATTAATTTCATTTATGAATATTAACTGATATTTTTTAGCATTAAGGTGCAAATATGCCGCATTTACGGTGCTAACGTCAATGGACGAACTCCTTCGCCACTCATTACTTTCCCGTGACGTCTCAGGTTAGGGTTGAAATTCAAATAATAAATCGACAAGGAATATGCCAGAATCGCCAAATTCTTGGTTGTGGGGATGTTTTGACATGTACTCTTTTCATCTATGCCAGTTTGAAGATGATTTGTTGCAGCCATTGCTACTTTAATAGTTACGCCTGAATCTAACCGATCAACGCGTATTACTCAAGATGAGAATATACAGATCAAGAGTACCTGTGGCGTAAGTACGCGAATTTATGCCAAATGAATGTTGAGCCTTCCAACCAAGCGTTAACACCAAAATAATTGAAGCCTTCAGGTTGATCAGTATAGAACGCTGGAAGCCACTCATAAGTGCATATCTAATATACTGGGGCGTAAGTACGCCAATTTATGCAATAGATGTTGAGCCTTCCAACCAAGCGTTAACACCAAAATAATTGAAGCCTTCAGGTTGATCATATAGAATGCTGGAAGCCACTCATAAGTGCATATCTAATATACTGGGGCGTAAGTACGCCAATTTATGCAATAGATGTTGAGCCTTCCAACCAAGCGTTAACACCAAAATAATTGAAGCCTTCAGGTTGATCAGTATAGAACGCTGGAAGCCACTCGTTAGTGCATATCTAATATACTGGGGCGTAAGTACGCCAATTTATGCAATAGATGTTGAGCCTTCCAACCAAGCGTTGACACCAAAATTGTTGAAACCTTTAGGTTGATCAGTATAGAACGCTGGAAGCCACTCATAAGTGCATATCTAATATACTGGGGAGTAAGTACGCTAAGTTATCAACGAATGTTGAGCCTTCCAACCAAGCGTTAACACCAAAATAATTGAAGCCTTCAGGTTGATCAGTATAGGACGCCGGAAGCCACTCATTAGTGTAGATTTAATATTTTTGAACTACTTGTAGTCGACCAGAATTTGGCTGGTAATCAGACACCAGTCCAACAGTTGAGTTTCTAAAAGCATCTCGCGTAACTGGATCACTATGCAAGCATCGGAGCTTTAACACAACAACATTTGCCGGACCCCGCTGTTTCACGTAATGATATAACTAACCGATATTGAATCATTAACCGATATGATATAACATTTAACCAATAATGATATAAGGATTGACCGATATTGATGTAACTTTTCTAACCGATAATGAATCACCAATTTGACCGTGAAATGGAGTATATTATTCTATACTGACCGGGAGCGGGCACAACAGCGATTGAGAGGGGGAAAAAAAAAATCACATTTTTTCTAGAAAAAGTGTTATGACTGGGGATATTAGCCCTAAGCTACCTCTCAAGAAAATTCCGACTGGTCACACACACATTTTCCAACTTATACCATATTTTTTTTGACAAATATTGGGGGTGGGTGGGATATGGTGAACGGTATGATTCAACTAAAGCAACTGGACCAATAATCATGTGACCCACATTTTCGGCCTCGTTAGCTAGACTACCCGACTTTTGCATGTCGGTGTAGTGTATTTAAATTCAATCAGGAAAGTATTAGTACCAAACATACAGAAAACCGTTACATAATACTTCCTTCGACGTCATATCTATTCGTTCATTTATGAAGGCATTTCAATATTTGCTGTGAGTGTAACTTGCTCGATTGACATTTGCTATCGAGGCAACAACACAGTGCCCCAAGAACAAAAATTATTTGATTGTGATCAACGTTGCTGAAATTTTTTCCACATATTCACGTAGGCCTCGTAAACGCCCTGGTAAGGATTTTAATATAGGACTAATCAAGACAAATAATATGTAATCGATTCTTCATTATTATGCTTATTCAAACATGATCTTGGCTACTCGTGACATGTGACACTATGCTCTTTAGTTCCAATCTCGAATACAATGCACGGTCTAAATGATAATTGACAACCTCACGACATACAATGGATGCCCTTATTCTTGATCGATCTTCCAGTGGCCACTATGGAGATAATTTAGTACCCAATGATAGCACCATTCCCACAATGCACATCGACCCGACAGCAATGCAGGAAGCGATTATCGGGATATGGAACCAAACGTAACAAGAGACATTAATCACTGATATTATCGTCAGGCATCTAGAAACAACAGAACAATAATATTTAAAGCAAAAATGAAATAATTTTAAACCGATAAAATTGCCACGTAGTTTTGTACCTAGCAACCGGAGTATCTATTACGCGCATCGCTCAGATAGATGCTTTTCCCTAGCCTGCTGATAAGTGTTATGTAATTAACGTAACTCAGTCAACGCGATAAACTTTTACCCATGTGCTTTCACGGTGTATATTACCGTCCTTCTTATTTTATTGTATCTGATACTAATAGAATGGGTTTATCACGACGTAAGTGAAAAAGATTACGCTAGACGTATGCCTGAGTTAAGAGTACTGAGTATACTGAAGGCTGTAATCTCTCAAAATGAATCTTCCAACAAGTGACTACTCACGCTGTTAGATGGTGTATAGGTGTATTCTTTTAGCTAGGTTGGATTTGGTCGTAGTAGCCTCATCTTGAAATCTATGTTGTTACCAAGCTCACAGAAGAAGTTTGATATGAAAGTATGATCAATACCAATACCAATCACTTTCTTGTAAAGGTATTTGTTTCAATCTAAATGAATTTATATAGCGCAAAATATGACATGTTTCTAAGCGCTTGAACAGTGAAACCAGAAACCAATACGAATAAACATATACAACCCAAATACAAACGAATAGGACAATACAGATGAACTGTGATAGTTGAACAGGTGGTTTAGGCGAGATTTGCAAGACATTCATTGATGAGGAGCAACGGATGTGAAGTGGAAGATTGTTCTTCAAAATAGTTATTTTAAAATAGTCGTTGTTATTTTCTTGGTATCGGACAATGCGAGTAAGGTAAGGGTTAGTATCATGATTCTAATAATATAATTATGCGACCATATGTTTCTGAACCCTTTTAATGCATGTTAGGGATGTATGCGCGTAACCAGGGTAAATGACGAGAACAGCGGCGTAGCTGAGAGGAAACGGGATAACCTAGTCTTCACCTACAATAAGAACCTAATGTTCGGTGGGCCGGATTCTCTCTGTATTCGGGTTATCCCATATATAATAGATATTCAGACCAAAATTGCTATCGACGTTTGTTGCAGACACTACATTGTAACTGCAATATATCGGACAGTATACGTCAATGCCAAAGAGCTCCGATATTTATTGACTGTCTCGACCTCTGCTAACCTCAGATGACATCTGACCTGAACCCAAAATTATAGTAGCCCTGTACCCACCACGGGACATACACACCAGGTACGAGTCCAATCCATACAGAAAAGATCAATTTTCGTGTTAGGATGCAATGATCAGCTATAGCAATATCAGTTTTCACACATTCCTATTGTTCACGCTGGTCCACAGTATGTTTTCACATATTCCTACCTATCGTTTACACCATACAACTGGTTCCCAGTCTAATTTAAAACCCTTCCTATTGTTTACGCTATCACAGTATGCTTTCACATAAAAAGTCATCATTATTTACGCTGTTCACAGTAGAGTCAACACTTCCTATTGTTTACGCTGGTCCACATTATGATTTAACACATTCTCATTGTTCATCCTGGTCTACAGTATGAATTCACACATGTTATTGTTCATCCTGATCTGCAGTATGATTACACACATTCCAATCGTTTACACTTATATTCTTCAACAGAATCTCAGCCGGATGAAGATTGGGCATTCTGGATATTTTTTATGGTATACTGACGAGCAAAGGATCGATCCTATCCAAGGCCTAGCGAGGGTGCAGACCTGGATACTGCACCTTATAGTCAGCTGCGAATCCTTCACCGGGTACACGGAATAAGGCACTTTATATAATAATACGGCACTCTAGCGGTACCTTAACTGTGGGGTGGGGTATTCACACGCAGACGGCGACTTGTCTAACCCCCTTGAGCGCCCAGCGAGAAGGCAACAGGTTCCATTTTTAAAGTCGTTGGTATGACCCCGACCGGGAATCGAACCCCGGTCTCCCAGGTGGAAGTCTGACGCTCTACCATTGTGCTAACCACTCGGGATGACATGATATAATGGGATTGCGAAATTTTCAGACGTAAGAACTACCTAAATAAGTACTTGAGATATCTGAGATATGCTAATCTATTCGTTTATTTTTATATAATTAGATCTCTCCACTCAAGAGTTCGCTCGGCGCTGATAAGGAAGCTGAGGGGCTGTGTCGCTGCATCTCTTATCCTGACTGATCTTGTACGTGATTTATCCGAATGCGACTCGGCCTCGTAATTGAATTGTGAAGTTGATTTTGATAGTACTTATCCTTGTGCGATTCCGAGTTCACGAATAGTTGACTGAACTCATTCATTCCAGTTATTCTGTCACATTCCAGGGATTGGAAAACGGGTGTTATTGTTTATTGGAGATCAATTGCCTATTGTTTATCACACTGCCGATTTTCGGCGACGCCTGTCGTGAGATGTGAGTAGAAGGATAATTTGTACTGTTAAAAATCAAAAACAATTATAATATGTTTTTATTTTTCCTTCGAAACGTTTTCAAACTATCACTATGAACGATATGTATGTGTGACGCGTACAATGAAAGATGGCATTCTTCCGTGTGTTTCATACCTGTTCTACACTACTTCGATGCTATTTTGCAGATTGGACTGGGGGTTGGACTCTATTCTCGAACCTTGTCGAACCGACGTGGTTTAGTGGTCTGGTGATAATGCTTGGAACCCAAAGGACGTTGGTTCAGATCCCAGAGGAAGCATGCTGGTTTCTTCAATCATCTGACAGGTAGCCCAAATAATCGGGAATTTCGGTTGGGCGTGTGCTCGTGCGTCCCGGCCCACTCAGCTGTAATGAGTACCACTGTTCTCACTGAGGACGGTAACTGCAGCTGCCCTGGCAACACTGGTCCTGTCGCCTGGACAGAAGCAGGTAGGCTAGGGCCGAAGAGATCATAAGCCCTCGCAGCTAGGCGCTGTTCACCGCGTTTGTCTCCAACTTTCTTTCAACTTACTGTGTGCTGGCATAGGTGGAAAGAGTTTGTTTGATAGCCCCATATAATCTCATATTCCGAGTTAAAAACTCCTCTATCTTTCGTTTTATCTACATTAACTGTTAGAGTCCAGTGACGTCACGAGGGAAACCAAATGGATGTTGCCTTTGAGACTACATGGTTATTGATGATGTTTAATCATTAATGAGTTTTTTTTTCTTTGAAGTCAATGAATGCCCACATCTATATATTCTTATAAATTGTATGCATCCACATTCAAATCAGGTTCGCCATGTTCGTTCGTGCAACGGATATTGACAAAGTTTTGCATTGGCTTTGCATTGAGCAGGTATTTTTCCTCCTCAGTGATGTCATAGCGACAATGCGTAATAGTGGGTTCGTCTCCCCGGCTCCCATTCCCACTTTCAGTGGCTTATTATAAGCGATTCGGATGCTGACGATTGGTGTCAATCGACAGTTATCATCGATTGTTTATTTTCACCTGTCTGACCTCAGTAGGTCTGTTTTGGTTATCTGCCTGAGAGACAAGGTTTTGGTTGGCAAGTCTGACGCAGAGGTCATTGTGTCAATTAGGCTGAGCTGTATGGTGCGATTCTTGGAGTTATTTCCGGGGTGGTGAGAGGGGGTGGGGGGTGCGGCAAACACTACGGGGTTGACACGCGTATAGTTGACTTGGACGAAGAGCTTGAAACAGTGGGTAGAGACTTGGTTTGTGATTGCTTTGTGCTTTGAACTGTTAAACTAGTTCCTTCCCAGAATAATAAATGAAACGTCTTCCACTTGAATATCGAAACGTTCATGCCCGGCCTGCAATCTGGTGATAGCTAAACCGTTGCTCTTGGCTCGGAACCTGAAAGCAAAACCTTTGAATGCCAATATCCACTAGCTTACATTTTCCTTGCTTCGTTGACAATGATAAGGACTGAAGGGGGGTTATTTTTTGTTTGTATTTCTTTGTTACAATCTGAATATATTGATTGACATAATTAGTGGGAACATGCAATTTGCAGAAATATGCTGACAATCGGTCAAACGTACTCGAACTCCTATTCTCGAGGCTAAGAGTCAATTGTAGTGGAGTAACCCCACACAGTTGTAATGTGGAACACAGTTCAGTCATTTTTGTCCCCCACCCCCCCCACCCCAAACGTTGCTGTTTACATCGCTTATGAATATTGCGAAACCAATTCTGTGAACTCCATCTGCCATTGAATACTAACACTGGGCAATAGCACATATTTTTATAAATTCTGTCCTCAAAATTGCAGCATTCCAAAAAGGAACCAATGATTAAGTTCCTAAGTCCCATTGTTTGTGGTAGCTATATAGCCGTAATGCCAATAGAAATGCTATCACTCTAGTAGGTTTCAGCCTGATACCTATTGTATACTATACCTATATATACAACAATACATGATCCAATACTTTAGATTGCTTCTCTATACAAAGATCATATATGGGGATGCCTGGGAAGTAATCACTCGGAGCGCATGAATTTTTTTTCACCTTAGGTGGACATGTTGACTTTCGAAATTGTCTTGTTAAAAAACTGAAAAACTGAGACGTTTACACAATCCTAAAAAGATGTACATCACCCTAAACGCAGCTGATCATTGAAATGACATTATTAAGCTTAATTCCTCATTTTAGTTCAAAATATACGCCATTCAGATCCATTGCAGGCGAAACATACTCCTTTTTCGGCATTTCGGTCATAAATTGTTGCCCACGCTATGAGTCTGCCCTAACGAACGGAAGAAACCCGAACCATTTTGTTTCGCAGGTCTTTTTCCTGTTTCGCGTCAATCGCGCCCAACGCACAACGACAGCGAGAGAAAAAAACTGAAAACAAAACGGAACATGTTTTTCATTTTCATTTTCCCGGCGTCCGTTACTACGTCGAACCAGCAACAGAACACTGTTCCTCAGAACGTGGTGGAACCAATTTTTTCGTACTGCCATGTGCGTTGGCATACGTGTTTCGCGAAGCAATTCATAGGCTCCCGCCAATAGCCTTTAGCTATAACACACCTGACTACAGCATGGCGGCGCCCATGGTACCAGAGTCGGGGTCCTGAAGCGCACATTCTTTTTTATTACATGACAGCTGCGGGGCTTGTATAGAAAATTTCTATCGTGGAGTATGAAAATTGTAATTATATGTTCAAACCCCATTTCAATACGATATCCCAGTGGATTTATTGACCTTCAAAGTTTGCTCCATTTTGCATAGAATTTGGATACCCCAATTGTGCAATAATGCATGACGTCACACTTGGAAACCCGGGAGTTATGTCCCATTTATTTCACATTGTTTCATTTCATTTTGTTGACTAAGTCAACTTTTACAAAAGTTTTGTTGTCTTTCTCTCAAAAACCACAAGTACCATCAACACACCTGACCTACTACCCCACTACAGCAATCCTCCATAACGTAAATGCTTTTCGAAGTGATGTTTGAATTTCAAAAACAAGATTGTTTCATTCTTGTGCAGTAGTACATCTTTATAATTGCCTGATGGATCTTCTCGATCTTGCGCAATACACATGCACAAAACTTCAAAGGACTGTATCTCCGTAACGGCAAGTCGTGTGAATTTCCGGTTTGGACTGGCATTCAGTTTTTTTCTCAGCTTAATATATTAGCGTCTTTATATTCCTCCTTCAGTTGTCCTCTAATGTTGTGTGGGTAATTTCGCGTTTGGTTGTTTTCTGCCGTCCGTGCATGGCGCTAGGCTTCACTCTCCTCTACTCGCACCACCCAGAGCACAAACACAGACACACCCACTTTCCGTTCGCTGCTTCGGGACATCAGATGGTCACATTGTTCCTGAGTACTGCTGTTTTGGCTGAACTGTCATTGGCGGAAGCCTATAATTGTTTCGGTATAAACGGAAAAGTCACGCTTACAGCATCCGAAACGGCTTGTTCAGCATTCGTTGCCTCGGAAAAATGTTTTGCGAAACAAAACATGAAACGGTTGTCATCTTTGATTTTGTCCGACGCACACGCTAACCCTTGTTTCATCTCGGGCCCGAAGGCCCGATGAGATTGTAGTCACAAAGTTTGTTAACATACCTATATATAATGTTGATGGTTGCTATAGCCACGGTTGCTATGGTAACACTAAGTGGTGGCTAGAACTATCCACTGAGGGGTACCCAGTGATGGGTTCCATGGGTGTCTGGTGGTCCAGTAATGAGGTGCACTTGAAAGGTGTTTAGTGAGGACTGGTTTGGGGTGTTGTACCGGAAAGATTTGTGGGATTCTGAATTCGAATCTAAAAACCTGACCCACCCCTAATTCCTAATATTTCCTAACATTAATCTCCTCATCAGGTAAACACTGCTAATACATCATAACAATTCATGCCATTTAGCCTAGCCTTGGCCTAATTTACAGTTACTGTGATTTACCTTCTTCAAGCAACATCATCCTAGCCCAGGGCCTCGGCTATCGAGTTATACTATAGGCTAGGCCTAGGTTAGTTGAACTCCACATTGATTGTTTTTTCCCCTAGTCAAAAATATCTGTATATCCAAATGGGACCGATCACCTACACTTCACACTGTTTCCCGGCCCATAGCAAGTTATTACCAGGTACACTCCACCCTCCGTTTGAAGCGAGCAACCAACCCAGCATGGCTTTCTCTCCGTCTGGAGTCCTGACCAGTGAAGTTTCGCGCGGATGACGCTTGAAGTTTTAGGACAAAAAAATGCTGTCCACAGTATAAATCTCACATCATAATATTTTTAGGTTTAGTTTAGTGATTAAGTCAGAGGACAGATTCCTCATAAACGACCCCGAAGCCACAACCACCCCAGGAAAGGAAAATGAAACCAAAACTTAACTCGAACTAAATAATACGGCCCCTTGATTCCTGAAAAAATAAGCAAGACTGTTCTTGAACGCATTAACAATCTTAGAGCAAACAACATTTCAGGAAGACATTCCACTCATTGATCACTCTCTGCGAGAAAAATCTTTACGAATTCCATCTCAGCGCTTGCCACGAATCTTGAGACAGTGGCCTCTATTTGCAGTAACATTGGAAATTTCAAAGACGTAATGGAAGGACAGGCCATCGAGTCCATGGACAAATTTTGAAAACCTGAATCACGTCACCCCGACTTCGCCTCAGCTCCATGTAGTTATACCGAGACGCCTTAATCTTTCCTCTTAATATACATGTTTTTCAGACAGTGAATCATTCTAGTTGCCACTACGCTGACACGTTCTCATTCCTTCTTGTCTTTTGCAAAGTAGGGATTCCCACTTGTACAGAATACTCGGTGCGGTCTCAACCAGTTGCTAAACGCCTTTCAAACAATATCATTATCAAGGAACCTGAAGTGACGTCCAATCAAGCCAGATCCAATTAACCTCTTCTATCAGCTTCGGCACACGCTTGGAAGGTTTCAAGAAGAATCAAAAACAAACCCCAAATCTTTTTCTAAATCACCTCCTGAATCTTTCGGCATTCAACTTGAAGGAACGTTGGGATTGTGAAAACCAACATGCATATTTTGACCTTGTCGACATTGAAAAACATTTGCCCGTCGGAAGACGATTTGGAAATTATATCCCAATCCCTTTGAACACTAGCATCATCATCATTCGACGAACCGACCGCCCGATACAAAACTTAGTATCGTCTGCGAACTTTCTTAAACCTTGAATCAACAAGAACATCAAGATCGGTCAATAATCCGCCAGAAACAGGAATGCGGCCCAAGAACCGATCCCTGGGGAACGTCACTAGTGACCTTCTGCCACGAAACACCGCCCATTAATGACAACTCGTGGTTCCCTCTATGACCGCCACTCACGAATCCACTTGATGACATTCCCCTCAATACCAAAGCTTCCCCAACTTGAGCAAGAGACGATCATAAGGAACCTTGTCAAAAGCTTTTCCTGAAAGTCCAGGAAAATTATATCCACAGCATTGCCGTTGTCCAACAGAACATGTAACATCTTCCATAAATCCAAGGATTAGCAAACACGAACGATTCTCAAACCCATGCGAGAATCTCTAACAGACCTGCTCATTGAAATAATCAACCATATGATCCCGATGATTGATTCCTTACCTTGCAGACAACACAGTAGACTCACTGCCTGTAATTACAAGGAAGAGACAATTTACCTTTCTTGAAAATAGGAGAAACTTTGCTCTCCTCCAGATCATCCAAACAATACCTTCTTGGAGAGTCTTATTGAAAATAACAGTTAATGGAACAGACAACTCGTCGTCAGAGGATTTAGTAGAAAGGTAAACTCCGTCCAGACCAGGAGCTTTATATATCACTTTTTGAGCTTCTCTGCAGTTTTCTCCTTTACTAAAACCAGACGAACACACCAAATTACCAAGACTCTGCGGAGCAACCCCGACAACTAGGTCCCCAAAATTATCCAAGTTCCCATGAGTAAAAACATACGAGAATTATTATTAAGAACCTAAGCCATCTCCTGGCTATCGCTGAGTGTATTAACCCGAGTTGAAATCTATCAAAGACCAATGCGGTCCTTGACCTTTCTTGCTTCCCCCTCACATAAGAGGAAAATGCACGAGGATTCTCCTTGATGTTGTAGGCAATCTGCCTCTCGCACACGTTTAGCACCAGAACCTAAACGCTGGACAAGCTTAGACAGGTACAAAATAGACAGGTAATATTTTTGGAAGAAAATACATCAAAGCTGCAAGCCAGAATCTGTAAATGTATACACAATCGGCACAGACGATGTGTTCTTCCGATAAAGTCCGAATGGATCCAGCTGAGGAGACTAAACCCCCAATTGGCCAAAAAAGCGAAAAACTATGGGTCTATTTTTTTGAAGGGGAACACTCTGGCGGGTGTACATCAGGTGGAAGGTGGTGTGCTGCTTATTCAGTTGTCATTCTCTCGAGATAAGATAAAAATTGACAGCACCAGTCCGGAGGTCAAATGAACGCCCAAGAACGGGCAAAAAAGAAGATAAAGTGGAACTTGCCCCAAACATCCAGTAAAGTTTTGAATGAAAATGTGAATAATCCAGAAAATTAATGGGCCCCAAAATGGCAATTGAGGGTAATGGCGTAGTGAGGTCCGGGAAGCCTGTTAGATAGAGGTCACCTTATTACCCCCCCCCCCCCACCCCACCTCACTCCCACGATGCGATTACAATGCAACTCCGTGGCTTTGGCCGGCTCGTCTTTATTTCGTGCTCCGTGCCGTCGGTGTGCGGTCGGATTTTTTTCACGGTTTTTGCATCAGCGCGCCCACAATTTCCCAATTTTTTGTCTGAATGTTTATCATTTACTGCTCGAATTTTTATTCTACGAACTGGTTGGCCATGCACGCCTTGCTGGCCATGTAATTCTGCTAACTGGAAGAACACCATCTCAAACAACACCGACATTTGTTCGATTTCTGGTCATTCCATGCGGGAAAAATATTTAACAAACGGACACGCAGTAAGATTTCAGATTAGTCATTTTGCATTTTTTCGACGCACTATTACTCGGCTACTAAGGCAATGACTTAATTTCTTTGGTGTGGCCGTTTTGTGCCCAAATCCATACTCGTCTAATTGCTGTTTTTTATTATATTCATATCCTACTTATTAATATCATTATCAATATTGATATGTACAAAACATTGTAGGGGGAATAATCACTCTGTCAATAGATTGAAAGAGAACCACGCATATTACACTTGAAAGTCCGTAATCCATGCGCCGCAATATGCTATACGGGGGTGTTCGGAGGTGTTCAATTATTTGATTTGGGCGGGAGTCCCTCATATAACTAGGTTTTCGAGAAAATGTTTATTCCTCTTCAGGCATGTGATTTCCTCGATGATTACCTGATAACGATTGTGACAAGCGTCTTCTATAGCAATTATCAATGGTACGATATCGATACTATTTTTGAACCATGAATACTGGGCTATTCTGATTTAAAACAATTCCTGACTTTCATCGTGTATCTACAAGCAAGAACTAATCATTTAGTATGTTCTACCCGAATGAGTTTAGTGACGTGGTTTCGATTCCCCGGAACGCCCCGTGATATAATCATCGATTTCCCGCCGCTGCAAGCTTTTGCAGATACATTCTGAGCCAGCAGTGTATCTCTGGCCGTAAAATTCACCCGTTTATTCTTTAATTAAAACATGCACTGATACCTACTTCCACGCAGCTAAACACGAATCTTCCTTTTTGTTTTCGCGGACCAATTAGCCGGGGGGGGCGCCATCCTTGTTTTGCCGCGTTTTGAGGGCGTTTTCTCTAGTCGCCCCTTGCGCACCAGGACTTTCGACGTTTTTGCTTTCCGCAAGATTCAGTGCCCGCCGTATAAAAGAACGAATGTAATTGAAACCTGATTAGTCTGCACCACTGCGCACGGAAAGGGTTGTTTATCGACCACGCTATTATTTTAACATTTACAATCCGAGGTCTATAACAACGGAAGGGAGGAGGAAGATGGATTTCTGCAAGGGTCTGTTCGCCGTCAAATCAATGGGAAGGGGGTTTCTGGTCAAGTCTCAGCGTTCCCAGAGGTGAGTTTGATTGCTTTAATTGAAGACGAACATGGCAGTGTATTTCATCTTTTCCGAGGGAATTGCGGCCCCACCCATATTCGAAGACAGTACTTTGTTGGTAAATGTATTAACAAAGCAAGGCGATCGGAATAGTGCGCGGATTCGGGGTGGTAATATATATATATATATATCTATATATATATATATTATATATATATATATATATATATATATATAGATATATAATATATATATATATATATATATATTATATATATATATATTATATATATATATATATATATATCTATATATATATATATAGTAATATATAGGAACGAGTGTAAACGCCTGGTTTATACATATCAATAATGATATTATGAACCGATCTGTCGATTGTACCAACCAATCACTTATGATATTAATCCTCTTAATGCTTGGTGGGGTCAGAAGGCATTTTCATTTGAATTAAAACGGCCCAAATTGTTCCAATATACAAAAGTAGGGACCCAGAATTGATACCTACGGTTTTTCCACTTCATATCTCAATATCTGAAATATTTTAGCGATGTTTCACAAAAAATAGGAATTTTGTCAAAAAACAACATACGGTACACAATAAAAAGGACTACTACAGCTGTTATTGTGTTGGCGATGGTAGTGTGTGTGAGTGCTTTTCCCCTCTACGCTTTTTTTCATTGTCATTTCTGTAAGTTTGTCCTTTATTATTTGCTGATATGGGATGGGGGAAGGTAGGATGCTAGCCTGCCAGGGTTGTGATATGTTGGGATTGGTATCTGAAGGCGGGACTGAGTTCAAGAGGGCGAGCTTTGAGGACACTGAGGCGGATGGGTATATTTATAGATGTAAGAAGTGTCATAGAATAGCTGAGCTTGAAGCGAGGCTTGGGGTACGTGAGTGTCAGGGGGAAGAGGTTAGTAGGGGTGCTGCTGCCGACACAACGGAAGTAGTGGTTGGTCCTGGCCTGACACTAGGAATATTTGGGTGTGCTGGCAGTGTTGAGAGGCAGTGCAGGAGGGGGGGGGGTTCAGTTGATGGCGTGGTGGCTGGAGAGAATACAGAGGGGGCGACAGTCAGAGGCGTGGTTCCATTCGAGGTGGAGGTTTATAAATGAAAGTGTTTGTTGGTGGTTGATTCCATTGTCCGTTTGTTGGACAGGGATTTAGTCGCATAGATAGCTGATATAAGCTGACTCTTACGCGTGTTTGTATTCCGGGAGACGGTGGGATATAAGTGCGAGTGTTAACAGGATCGTGGGGGATTAGGAGGTGTGGTTGTGAGAAGGCACTAATAATCTCCCGGGGTGAACAGTCAGGAAGTCCTAAGATCCCGATTCCGTGAAGTGCTTTGGCAGGCTGAAGTCCACTAGGTCGAAGTCCGATTTTTGTGTCATTCTCCCTAGGTTTTTCCGACTGTCTTTTTTTTTCTGTGCTAATGTTAAAAGTATCAGGAACAAGTTTGATAATTTGTCGATTTTAGTCCAGGAACGCAAGCCTGACGGTCATCGGTAATTACAGAGTCGTTTGTTGAACAGTGATATTTCCACCGCCGAAGTGTCACCTTCTGTTAGTTGTTATAGGCAAGATAGGAAAGATACTCTCCGTGGAATTGGGTGGTGGATCTTTGTTGTATGTGAGGTCTGACATTGAAATATTTTTCAAGAAGGCGATTTGGTTGTGAGTTTTGTCAATCTTTTGGTTGTGAAATTCCAGTCAACGTACCATCGGTATTCCCCAGTTCTTTAATGTTGGCGTTTGTACCGTTCCCCAACTGTCCGCCTAAGCCAACAACTCTCTTCTTCCCGACATGCTTTTGGAAGTTTCTGGAAGAGTAACCAATTATTAAGGTTGATTTCAATTATCCAGAGATTTCTTGGTCTAATGGTACTCGTGTTAGTCATGGAGCTGGCTTTTTCAATGTCACGCGCAGGATTGGTTTCATTTCTCCGGCATTTTCCTACCAGAAGCCTAATATTTTGGATTTTCGTTTTGAGCAGTGACCGATTCTCCTCGGAATATGTAGAGAGCTTGGGTAGCTTTGGGGCAAGTGATCAGATATTCTACGCTTTCTATCCTACCACACATCATATTTTTGGATTTAGTTTTTAGTAGTGATCCTTATTCTCTGATAATGTGAGAGCTTTGGTAATCTTTTGGTGCAATTATCACGATATTTTTAGCTTTCTATGTGTCTTGGTCTGTCAGTATCCCACAGATGTAGAGCTTGTTCCTGTTTCGCGAAGGCCGATTTGGATGGCATTTCCCCAGTTTTTTAGCAAATTAGCATAAATGGTTAGAAGTACGAAGTAACTGTTGAACTCTTGAATGGTTTAATTGATAAAGTTAACGAGTTAATGGAATTTTACGTTCCTTGGAGAAACGTCGCAGTACGACCAGAGGCCTTTTGGATGAAAAAGGGAAGTTGTTCCTGGCCATCCCAACGTAAGCGCATTTATGGCGACTTTATCGTTCGCTGGTCCGTGTCTGATCTGGAACATTTCAAAGTTGTTTTTCAGCAAAAGCTTGTCCCACCGTGTTAGTTCCGGTGCTTGATTTTGAGATGCATATTGCCTCTAATATCAAGGCGAATCCTCGTTGCATTTTTCTCTTTTGTGAGGGGAACAGAAAGTCAAGGACGGCATTGGTCCTTGAATGAATTCCGACTTGGGTAGTACAATCAGCGATAGCCAGGAGATGGCTTAGGTTCTTAATAATTATTCTCGTCGTTTTTACTCATGAGAACTTAGATAATTTGATGCCTAGTCGTCGGTGGTTTTCTTCTCTCTGCCTATATTGGGTAAGATGGTGAGTTTTCGCCTGGTTGAGATAAAGGAGACCTGCAGAAGCTCAAAAGTGATAACGCTCCTGGTCCTGACGGATTTTATCCTCTTACTGAATCCTTGTGCCCGACGAGTTTTCGTTCCTAGCTATCATTCGCAATAAGACTCTGCAAGAAGGTATTGTTCCGGCTGATTGATGAGAGCAAACTTTCCTCCTATTTCAAGAAAGGTAAACGGTCTCTTCCTTGTGAATTACAGGCCAGCTCAGTCTACCATTGTTGTCTGCCAGGTATTGGAATCATTCATTCGGGTTCATATGGTTATTTTCAATTAGCCTAGTCTGATTAGGGATTCTTCCAGCATGGGTTTGGAAAATCGTTCGTGATTGACCAATCTCTTGGACTTTTATGGAAGATGTTTACATGGTCTGTTGATAACGCAATGCTGTTTATATAATTTTCCGTGACTTCAGAAAGCCTTTTTTTGACTAGGTTCTCATGAGCTTCCTTGCTCATTTGGAAAGCTTTGTCATTGATGGGAATGTCCCGTGATTGGATTCGTGAGTGACTTCATAATAGGGAACAACGAGTTGTCATTAATTGGCGGTCGTCTTCTGGCAAAAAGTCACTAGCGGTCCCCATGGCTCGGTTCTCTTGCCGTTACGTCCCTCTGGGCGTAAGCTGTATCGGGAGGTTGGTTCGCATGATGATGCTGCAATTGTCAAAAGGGAATTCGCGGATATAATTTTCTTAAATGGCTTCCGACTGGCAAATGTTTTTTCAAATGTCCGACTAGTGCAAAGTTATGCATGATTGTTTTCACAATCGCAACACTTCCTTCAAGTTGGATGGCCAAAATATTCATGAGGTGAATTCAGAAAAAGAATCTTGGGGTTTGTTTTTGATCTTCATTGAAAACTTCCCAGCAGTGTGCCAAAGCTCTAGAAGAGTACTTGGATCGTTGTTTGATTAGACGTCCACCTTCAGTTTCCTGATAATGATATGTTGTCCGGCTTTTAAGCAACTGTTAGACCGCAACCTAGAGTATTCTGTACAATGTGGAATCCTACTTGCAAAAGACAAGGCAGGTAATTGAAACGTTCAGCGTAGGGCAACTAGAATAGTCATGTCTGAAAATTTATCCCACGAGGCAGATTTAAGGCGTCTCGTTCCTAACTACAATGGTGCTGAGGCGAATTCGGGTGACTTGATCCAGGTTTTTCAAATTGTCCATGGACTCGTTGGCCTGTCTTTCCACTACTTCATTTTCCAATGTTACTGCAAGTAGAGGCCCCTGTCTCAAGTCTGTCGGCCAGCGTTGCAGAATGGACAATCGTAATATTTCTTCTCGCAGATAGTGATCATGATGGAATAGTCTTCCGAACATGTTGTTTTTGTCTAAGAGTGTTAATGCGTTCAAGACCAGTCCTTGATTTATTTTTTTAGGAATCACGGGTGAATTATTCAGTGGTTTGGCTCATTTTTCTTCCCTGGAGGTTTTTGCTTCGGGTCGTTTATGAGGATTATTCCTTCCTGACCTTAATCACTAAACTAAATAAACTAAACTTCTCTAACTTACATGGCTGTCCCGAATCTGGTGCTATAACTCTTCTGGCTTCGACATCAGACACGCTGCGACTGCACTTTCTCAAGATCTATCTGAAACCCTCAGCATATATAATTATTCTTCCGCTGTATCTGTAATCAGAGTGGTGGAATGAACATTTTAAGGGCCATTCAAATATATCGGCTTCGTGAATATTTCCGTTCCTGCGTTACTGTATTATCCCTGCTCGATTTGACCATTATTTGCTCGTACTCTTCAAAATGAATCACCCACTTGAGTTGTTTTGGTGTCCATCTCTATCCGTAGACCCTGTACATACATCATATGTCCTATGGAGTCGAACTAGAGGGGAGGAAGAATAAGATAAACATCGCATGCATAAAGACATGGTATAGCAAAAAACATGTCATTGTTAAATTAACCACGGTTAACGTTTTGGGGCGAAGAGACCGTCAACCAACTAACACAATTCGTTCTTCTACGTTTGAAGCAATCACCTATTTGCTTACGCATAGCGAAAATGTTTTGAGAATGTGCTACCCCTCCAACGTATAGAACTGACATACGAACGGAGCGAACTGTCCGATGGTGGCCTGTATATTTGGATGTTGCAAGTAGAGTGGGTATATCATGTTAGTTTGTGGAGAAGACGAAGGAGTGGGAGATGTCTAAGTTCATGGTGCCTAATTCAAATTGTAAAATTGTAGATAGACGCCTAACCGTGCTAATAGACTAAATCCATTCTGACAGCGCCAACCCTCAGTATCGAAGGCGGATTCGCATGCCCGTAAGCCGGTGCATTTCTACATTTCTGACTAATATTAGGAAGTAGTACAGGGGGTTGAAATTCATTGTTTTCTAAGTTTCGTCCTGACAAACTTACGGGTCAACGACAGGGTGTCTTAACAGGGTGGGTCTGTATTCACGATAAAAATTCTTCTTAATCATTAAGTGGCCCCAACAAACAGTTCAGCTAATCCGATGATGCATAGCAGAATTTGATTCGTCAAGTAATTAGACGTACGCTGAAGAAGCACTATTTGGGTTGGAAGGTTCTTTTTCCCAAGTTTCTCACTGTGTTCCCCAGCTTCCACTTAGTTTCTGGATTGAATTCATTAATGCACACTCCTCACCAATTTCGAAACATGTGGTAGCCTGGGTGGTGTTGGAATACGAATAGTAAATTCAAAATCTATACCATTGTGATATTGTGGTTCTTGTCTTGTCTTGTCTGCCTGGTATATGCAAACACCAACTAATTGGTTATACTGCATATGACAGTACCCACAGGTACAAGCTTTGAAAATTGATGATACTGAATTTACATCCATCAAATCACGGAAAACACCCCGGACCACTTAATTCCTGCATATGAATAACTGATGCATTCCATCTTGAATTGTTTCTGGGCCGAAATGACCACCTGAAGACGTCGGTATTAACCATAACATTCTACAGTTTAAGTCAATTGCACTGATGATGACTCGACTGTAACTAACTCCATGAAATCAGGAACCGGTAACGCCAATACGTCCGTTAACTCCTTACGTGATAGTATTACAAATCGCCATTCTGTGCTTCTCGATGCCTCACCTATATTATATTCCTTATCAAACCATCTCCACCCCCACATCTGTCGATTTCAATGTTGTATTTTACTAATATTTCTCATAATCTACACTAACTATCATACTTGTACATGCTGCTAAAGGGGTTTGATTTACGCAGTATTCCTGGTCTCCCAATTTCCACACTGCTTCTCTCTTCTCGCACACTGTTGGGGTTGTTGCTCCTACAAAGGAACGGGCTCGACTTCGCTTCTTCCAAACCAGGCGTATTCCTTTAGTCAAATTCTTTTCTCCTCAGCCTGTTCTCCATGTTTACATTATTTTTGTTTGAGCATGCCTTCTATACTTATTCCATCGTAAAGATTGCTAATGACCATTCATTGTCATTGAGGTATACCTATTATCGTGCTGCGAAATGCTGCTGTGCTCCACTCGTCAGAGCTGGAAAAACACAAAGGGGGTTAAAAAAAAACACAATATATTCTCATGGTGTATAGACTTAGCCTCACCACCAATCCTAAACTCAAATCAGGGTCTATGCGCACTACACTAACCCTATTCCCTAAGTCTTTACCTTAACCAAACAAACGATATGATAGCTACACTACAATACCACTAGCCATCGAAATAAATTACGAACGTGCACGCACCTATGTTCATAGTTAACCGACGTTTGCTAAGCGTCATTCACTCTGGCGTCAGGGATTTCCCGGCGGAGCCGCGGTTCCCCTAATGGTCCTCTAATGAATTCGACACGCAGGGGTCACCCTTTCTTCCTGACTAACAACACCCCCCCCCCCTATATTTTTCTTGGCTTTTTTATAATCCCTCGGTGCTATTAACTTTTCAACAAGTTATAGTTGTGATATATTCGTATCATTGATTTATTTTATGTTTTGATCATATATATTACTTATTTTATTTTTATTTATCTGATGGAGAACGCTCAACATTAGTAGTATGTTATGTTCCCCCATATAAGTTACACCCTCATTTGGGGGAGGGGTTCCATCCGAGAGTCATATGACATGAGTTCAAAATCAGCAAATTTGCAAACACTGTAAATCCACCATGTTTCCGCTTGAATGGATGCAAATGTGCTTCGAACCATTCTTACTTTGGCTATCTGGTTTTCGAGGACAGCCGCGTGATATTAATAGGCTCTGTGCTCGTATAAGTTGTACCAATGACAGTGCATTATACGACCACGGCGACCATACGGCGCAGTAGAGTGAGCACCATGCAAATTAAATGAACTTTGCAGTTGTTTTGAATCGTGGTGCGAAACAACGAATATCGATAAATGTGGTGACCATGTGATCGGACATATCATCAAATAACGTGATGTGCTTGGGCATCTCATAAAAACGAACCGCAGATGCCTATAGGTAAACAATAAACATTTACACCTATTCTCAACCTTAACCAATACTACTTTATGGCGATCAAATGATCGCCTGATAAATATGCGGGCAGGGGATTGCGTACCTTTCGGTGTTTGTAGGCTAGGGCATGGTATTGAGTGAACAAGTGAGTTGGGCAATCACGTATTCAAGAGCTAGGCCCCAAGGTCTACGTTTTTTGCAATCAATTGATTCGACGCAATGAACCCCCAAACTCTACAAAAACCTAACCCTACCCGACACTCCATGACGAACGGACTCTGAAAATTGACTAATTGCTCAAACAAACTACGTATACGATTAATTTCACCGAAGATGATGTGTCTCTTTATAACATTCTGAGTGGCCAATCTGAGGTTATTCACTCCACTTTTAACTTTACCCATCTCTCCCCTAAGTCTTTACCTTAACCAAAACAAACGATATGATAGCTACACTACAATACCACTAGCCATCGAAATAAATTACGAACGTGCACGCACCTATGTTCATAGTTAACCGACGTTTGCTAAGCGTCCATGCAGCTCTGGCGTCAGGGATTTCCCGGCGGAGGCCGAGGTCCCCTAAGGGTCATCTAATGAGTCGACCCGCAGGGGTCACCCTTTCTTCCTGACTAACAACTCTATTTTTCTTGGCTTTTTTATAATCCCTCGGTGTTATTAACTGTTCAACAAGTTAATGTTGTTATTATTATTATTATTATTATTATTATTATTATTATATTATTATTATTATTATTATTATTATATTATTATTATATTATTATTATATTATTATTATTATTATTATTATTATTATTATTATTATTATTATTATTATTATTATTATTATTATTATTATTATTATTATTATTATTATTATTATTATTATTATTATTATTATTATTATTATTATTATTATTATTATTATTATTATTATTATTATTATTATTATTATTATTATTATTATTATTATTATTATTATTATTATTATTATTATTATTATTATTATTATTATTATTATTATTATTATTATTATTATTATTATTATTATTATTATTATTATTATTATTATTATTATTATTATTATTATTATTATTATTATTATTATTATTATTATTATTATTATTATTATTATTATTATTATTATTATTATTATTATTATTATTATTATTATTATTATTATTATTATTATTATTATTATTATTATTATTATTATTATTATTATTATTATTATTATTATTATTATTATTATTATTATTATTATTATTATTATTATTATTATTATTATTATTATTATTATTATTATTATATTATTATTATTATTATTATTATTATATTATTATTATTATTATTATTATTATTATTATTATTATTATTATTATTATTATTATTATTATTATATTATTATTATTATTATTATATTATTATTATTATTATTATTATTATTATTATTATTATTATTATTATTATTATTATTATTATTATTATTATTATTATTATTATTATTATTATATTATTATTATTATTATTATTATTATTATTATTATTATTATTATTATTATTATATTATTATTATTATTATTATTATATTATTATTATTATTATTATTATATTATTATTATTATTATTATTATTATTATTATTATTATTATTATTATTATTATTATTATTATTATTATTATTATTATTATTATTATTATTATTATTATTATTATTATTATTATTATTATTATTATTATTATTATTATTAAGCAATGCGATTATTAAACTACAGGGCCACGTATGGTTTGCTCTCTGACACCGAACTAATTCACATACAAAACGACTGAACCCACATACGTTAACTACAAAATCGTCTATGATTCTGATGAAGCAGGTCATACTGGGAGGGGCCATCGATCGTTTTGTTACTTTGTCGCTTCTCGATATGCAATATTTTGTCGAACCATCACACACACCTAACATGTCCGAACATTAAATTTCGCATATAAAACATCAAGACGGCCATTATCTGGCCTCGCGTTTTCCTGGAGATTATATCAAGAAACATTTATTTCGAATAAATACCCTATATATAGATCTACGGTTGTGGTTAATATTGATTTTAGGACCGTTCAAAGACTTGCGACGTTCGTTACCCGCTTAACAAAGTGTTGAGTTCAATCATTTTATTTTAACGAGAGGGAGACAGTTTTGAATTGAAAAACTATTAGTGAACGCCCCTCTTCTATAATAGAAGTACTTCATCAAGACATGTTCCGGTCCTTCCAAGTTATTCTGGGTATCGAGGGCGACCCGCGAAGTCTGAGAAATCGATGAAGCTCGCGGAATAATCACATCATCATAAGAAAACAATTGTTAACTTATTATTTGGAAATAACAACCACATTCATTATTATCGTTTTAATGGGACATGGAAGTTGACTGATGTTCTTTTTACATACACAAAGTTATCGTACAGTGAATACATTCAAATTATACAATAACTATGTACTCCGCGGATAAGCGAGATAAGCGGAGGCGGGTCAGCATGTTACTGGACTACAGATATGTCGGGATGAACGGAGGCGGGTCAGCATGTTACTGGACTACAGATTAGCCGGGGTGACCGGAGCGGGTCAGCATGTTACTGGACTACAGATTAGCCGGGGTGACCGGAGGCGGGTCAGCATGTAACTCGACTACAGATAAGCCGGGATGAACGGAGGCGGGTCAGCATGTTACTGGACTACAGATATGTCGGGATGAACGGAGGCGGGTCAGCATGTTACTGGACTACAGATTAGCCGGGGTGACCGGAGCGGGTCAGCATGTTACCGGGACTACAGATAAGCCGGGATATGAACGGAGGCGGTCGTCATGTTAATGGATACAGATACGCCGGTGTAAAAAGGAGGCTAGGCGGATCAGCGGATCGGTCGGTAGAGTCCGCACTGATACTGTATTATAGATGAGCCGAGATAAAAGTCAGCATGTTGGAGCGATCGGTAGATTGATTGCGAGTTCGAACACAGTGGAAGCCCAGGGGCTTTTCCAAGTGCTGTGGAATAGACGTCTACCTGAAATGTTCAAACGTATATGCTACCCACGTCTATGAGTGGGAATCATGTGAGGTGACCTGTGCATGGGGTAGCGTTCGCCTTATATGTAACGACCCTTCGGAAATTCCCCGCGGATGCGTACGAAGTGGCTCATTGAAATGTGCATGTTAAGAAAAAAGCAATAGGTGCGTACTGAATGGTACGGGTTTTGATAACCAAGTCACTGATGAGCGCTGTGAGAATGGGTGTCTTCATCGCGGAGTAAGTAGTACTTGAAAAGCACCATATACTACTAATAATATACTTTTTTTTTCTACCTTTCTTGACTTTGTACTGGGGCCAGAAACCTTTTGGTGTCTGTGTGTTCTCTTCGCGTCTGCAATCTAAATGCCTGATTTGAACTTGAATACACTTAGTGCTATAACGACATCGGAATGGCCCCTGAACATGTGTTTCTTCATATATGCGGCCTATCCATCTAAAATGAACTTATGATAATGTTTGCCTCATCCATATATTTCAGTATTCGACCATGAAAGACACAATAACCTAAAATGGACAGCGTTTTCCCTATCCTCGAGAAGTTGAATTGAACTGTACTCTCTTCACCCTCAGTCCAACCCGTTCTTCCGGTGAAGACGTTATACTCCCTAATAACACCCGTCAACGCTTCCATTTTAGGAAAATCGGCGTCCAATTGGGGTTAAAGGGGACTGTTTCCCTGGAGCACCGTTTGTTTTGCAACAAGGTATTTTAGACAGATGTACAAAAAAAAATCACTGATCGGAGTTAGCATTCTCTTTGCCATGAAGTGGCAACAGTCAGTGTCGGGGCGATCATGTAAATGAGACTACGAACCGAGCGCACAGGCGTGCAGCTGCCACTAGATAATCCAATATCCGCGCCAATTACCCAGCAATGGGGAGAAGATGCGAACGAATAGAATCTGACGTCAGATAGTCTCGAATGACGTTACTGAGTCCACCGCCCGGTCACTCGGTCATTGCTTGGGGATTTTTTCTCTTCGTTTTTCGCGGACTACAAAGTTGCCGACCACCTCCCGTGCCCCTGTGATGCGGGGGCTGGGTTATCGTAAAGATCACTGTCGTTTCGTAGCAAACTCAGCAGAAAAGCTACAGCGGGAAGAAACCTCCTCATGGCCCTGGGAAGATGGGGGGAGGAAGCCTTGGCCTCTGGCCAGCAAAGATAGTATACCCCGTCGTTCCCTGGACAGCTGGGAAATGAACCCCTTGAAACCTGGGAGTTGAGGAAGACACCTCTTGACACCTGAATAGCTGGGGGATTTGCAGCCCCTCGCCAGTGTGCATAAATCATTCGCAAAAAGTAACAGGGAAATCATGGTCTCCTCAAACATTTTGGGGTTGAAAAAAGACCCGTCGTCTGAGATATACATACCGAAGCCTACTGATGAAGAAGAAAAATGGGGAAAACGCGAAATTGAAACTGACTGGTCTCATCAGTGAACAAGTTGGACTTCAAAATAATGTATGTAAATGTGCGGCTCGCTACAGGTATGTGACTGGAAAGCGATAACCAGCTTGTCTATTATGATTTTGCTCCTCAAAATGTGACGATATGTTTTAGTGCAAAATCATGCCATCCGAACTATGTAGTACCTAATGTCCCATCATGCAGTAATCTGATTATACTTGAATTATTATTAATATTTATGAATATTATCCAAAATGGAAGATAGATAGAATTTATACCATCGATGTCTCGTATAACCGTTCATCTCACCGCGGATGAGATATTGTTAGTTGTAGTAGTCCATTTCACCTATATTTTCTGTTACTGGTTGCTATTATCAACTCAGTACAGTAACGATTGCGTGGTTACAAACTCTCATATCCGAAGAGCAGCCTATGGTGTGGTAATAATAGGTTGCTGGGGTTGTTCTAAAAATGAGGTGCACTCGACGAGGTGTTCGTTAGTGTGTGTTTTGTGATGTGTGTGTGTGTGTATGTGTGTATGCGGAGGTTCGCAAGTCCGTCCTACTTCTATGTTTTTTCGCAATATTTACTGTTTGGAGTGGCCGCATATGGTCAAATTTAACACACTCAGGAAAAGTCACAACACATTAGGATTTTATGAATATTAGGCAAATTTATCAAACTGCAGAAATGTGGAAGACAACCCATTCTGTGGAACTTCTCTTTTCCATTTATCATGTATTCAAGATATGTGAGGGATTCCAATAGGTGGAATGGAATTAATTTTTTCTTTGAAAACCACGTAAGAAGGCCGAAGGGGATCAATTGAAGCGACAAATATCGGTTCCTCGGATCCAGACTCTAAAACATAAGAAATATGATAGAGGTCCCGAAAATGGTATTTCATTCTTCCTAATGTTTGTGGTCTATTCACAGCTGCCTAGATAGGTAGAGAGACAGTTGAAACTATTCCACTCGCCCCTAAATATAATTATAGACCTAATTGGCTGGGTGCATTGAAAAGCCCAAAGGGTAATCACCTGGCGCATGTTCGGACGCATCACAAGGGGCGCCAGCACACGACAGAACCCGTGAATGTTGATAGAGGACGCGCCTTGGGTGTATTTTAAAACCCTGGGGTAAAGACAAAAGCTAGCGCCTTTTAATCGACACAATAAAACACCTGCTCCTCAGTCGAGAGACCATACCCTTAGAACTCCGGTTTGGGCAGAACGTAAGCTTGTTAATGGTTGAGGTTATTTTGCTTATAGACCGGAACACAAACTGATGGAGGGGGAAGCCGTAGTAGCCCAAGCAATAGGTTAGTGAGTGAAGTGTAAAATAATATTACAGAGGCCGCACGCTAGTCCTGGCTATCGTTCCACTGTTCAGCCGCAGGACTGGAAGTTCTAGAATGGGAATAAGGGTGCTACCCTCACTAGAAAGGTTCTAGATGGACGTTCACCTATGTTGTTCGAATAGAAATCTCTGGACCATCGTCCATGATCAGCCGCCGTTATGATGAACAGGCGAAAAAAATGGGAGCCTAGCGATGAAAATTCCAGAGAGCGTGGTATCTAACGTTCTGGGAACGTAAAAATGTGGACCCATTCAATTTGTAGTAACGTTAAGACATTAATATTGGCCTTGTTTCTGCTAACTGCGCTGAATATGACCCATTCGGACGTCCTCGTTTCACGATCTCCGAACGTTGTAATTATAAGCAAAACGTTGTTGGTCGAACGACATTCGTTAGCGGGAGCATGGAACGAAAAAACATGACGGGAGGTGGAACCAACTTGCCGTACAACTATACTGTATTGCACAAGATGACAGAGTAGTACTAGGCAGCAGTGGGCGGTCCGACGAAAGCTTCTACTCGCTGACAGGGCATATGGGGCTTGCTTGGATTCCGGTATTTATATTAAAGGAATGGGACAGAGACCCGTCGATGTTGTGTCGTGGAAGTGCGTCATAGACCACCACATTCAACAGCTTGAATGTCTTCAACTTTGGATATACCGATTGCATTTCTGATGACGTCTAAAAAGTGTATAAACCCTCAACCTGAACCCTGGTGTTCTTAGTCGATCAGTGGTGACCGGAGTCGGTCAGAGGGAATTCATGGGCCGGACAGTCTTTGAGTTTTACATAACAGTTGTGGACAGGAGTAGTGACAGCCGGATTATACGCTAAGATTCGAAACCTGCACAGCTCAGCCTCCGTGGCGCATTGTCGAGCTGTAATGACGGCGATGGTGAAAACTTGACCATTCAGGTAGATAGTTGTGCGTCTTTAACTACTGAACAACCTGTAATTTTTAGACATGCCTACGTTTGAAGAATCTCCAGAAGCATGAAGCAACTGCCATGGGTCGGAAACGCTCTCGGATTCTGGCGGCACATGCCCCAGAGTGTTGCGCTGGTCGCCTAGACCGTCTCCTGGGTCTTAAACACGTGGTCTCTTCGGCTCTTTCTGGAACTTTCCTGGAGTTTAGCCCGCTGCTGGGAAATAGGAGACGTATGGAAAGGAAGGATGCTGCCCTCGGTCCCGCAGTAACTGCATTGTCCCACCTACTTCACATCTGCGCCTGACAAAGTTCTCGCTAAGTACATCGCGGTAGGGTTGGTATCAGCTGCTTGCGCCTCACCGTCCTGTGCAGTCGGGTTCTACTTCGATGCAGACCACTGTGGATCGCATCGTGGCGCTTGTGTCCTGTCTGAAGGATTTGAAGTTCGGTCGAGATTTCTTACCAAAGCGTTTATATCTGTGGAGCCTTTGACACGGTGTATTTGTGAAGATGAGCTCTCCGGATAGCGTTAATAATGAGTCCCTCTCGTGTCGTATGCGTGTATTCTGGTACGTAGAGTTTTTAAAGTGTTGCTAGTGATGTTTTCGTGTGGTTTTGGTCACCACTCCACAGAAAGGGCACGAACCAAAAAACCGTATGTCCCAAAGATAATCAGCCTACTTGGTCTCTGAAACCCAACCTGCCAGCCACAGAAAGCCAGACTCTGCGACCCCATATCTCCTACCATGGCCCTTTTAAGACCCTAACAGACACATTCCCGAAACCCAAAACCCCGTCAGGCCCGTGTCTTCCCGATAACATGAAACCTGTACTTACAACATAGGAAGGTCCACTCTACCTGGAAAGCCTCTAACAAACGTCCGGTCCCAAATCGAAAACTGTGGATCACATATGAGAAACCGGGGTGTGAGAATACCATGTCCGCGTGATGACCCTCTCTCCCCGGAACCCGCTTGCTTGCCTATTTACCCCTTTTAACAGCCCCTAGTGCGCTTCTGGCTGCCAACTGACCGCATATCTCACCCTGCCAGCAAGATGTCTGACTGAAGAAGCGTGCAGTCAGGGACAACCACGTATACTGCGCTACAACCCAACACCTCCGGATGGCAACCCCTTGAAGGCCAGTGATCATTTCAATATGACTTGACGTTTGGTACTTTCTATTTATTACAACATGGCAGCTCACCTCCGAACCGAATTTCAGCTGATCCGTGTGAGCAGGTAAGGCGCAATCCGCTACTTCAAAATTCGCCTTGTGCCATCACGGGAACCGTACTGTTGCAAATTTCCGGGCGGCGGTAGGTCACCCCATTGATTTCCTTTTTTCCATGCAGTTTGTTGTTCATATATGACAACTCACAAAATGTTCACTTATTTTTGAACAACAACGCACGAAAGGAAATTCACGGTGTGGTCCTGCCGCCACCCGAAATCTGCAACATACTGGTCCAGGGATCAAATGACAGGCGACAGCTATCGTTGGCCCACGATAACAGGAAAAGAAAGTTGGGTCATATACTTTGAACAGCGCCCTCGCTGCGGGAGGGGGTGTAATGACCCCGTCACCTCGCCCGAGCTCACGGCCGCTGTGAAGTCATACGACGGGGCCATTGCTGCCTGAACAGCAAAGTTTCTTTCCCTTACCCATTCGCTTGTGCTGATCGCCCGGCAGAAGGCAAAAGGTTACCATTTCAAGTCTTTGGATTTGACCAACCAGGATCGAAACCCGATCTACCGTGTGTAAGGCCGACGCCTTACTAATTGTTCCTACCCTCGGGCACAATTGACATGGGAACAAATTCCACAAATAACCATTATCCTTATACACTACAACCCAGAATGGAAGCACCTTTGTTTTCCAAAAATTGCCTAAAGCACCTGAATTCCCCTATTCGGAAAATAAAATCCCTTGACAAAGAATACACCACGTATGCGCACAACCTCTTACACCGAGCTCGATCCACTGCAGAGACCAATATCATCCTAATGGTAACGAATCGCGTTATCACCAAAACACAACCGCTGGTTCCGCTCACCTCACCTGGCCCCGTCCCCAATAACCTGGAATAATTCCCATTGGTGACTCAACTCAAAAAAATTCTCGTCATGAATTGTGGAAAGGTGCAACAAAAAATCTAATCTTGGGCACCACTATAGACGACTCCACAACAGGGCCTACTCAGCGTCCCTAACTGAAGGAAAATATGCTCATGCCCCCATACCCACTTTCACTATCCTATCTTTCTTACATATTTATATCTATTATATATCTAAAACATATCCCATGACAAAACGACCACCAACGAGACAGCTTCACCTGAAACACCACAACCAAAACGAGACGACCCCCCCCCCCCCCCTTCTAACTCTGCACTTCTTTCTTCCCTGCAGCTTAACGTAGCCTATTAGGGGGACCCTAACAATCCAAGCCTGGCCACGTACTTACTTCTCCCCCCCCCTTGGAGCCCAAATGTATAATACTGTTTGGAAGAGGCAGAGAACCACTAACCCTGCAGTCCCCCCCCCCCCCCTCCTCTTTCCCCATCATAATAGGAATAACTGGCCACCATCGAGGGTGGGTGGATTGTCCCCAACGAACCAATGTGCCGGGGCCTTATTCATCTAAGACACACCTCATGTCTGTGGGACTACAAATCTGAATAGACTCTTGTATTGTTTAGCTTGAGCGCAATTGTTTCATAAACTAACAATATCGGGTATCAAAACCGTTGGTCAAAATGTCGGCTCACGACTTCGGAATATCGTGATTCTAATTCTCGGTCGGGTCATACCGAAGACTCTGGAAAATGGTACTTACTGCTTTCACGCTTGGCGCTCACCACGAGGGATTAGAGCGGGAGAAACTCGGTGGCAGTTTACAATTTGTTGCCGTCTGCGCCTTGTTTATCGCTGGCTCAACCCACGGCCGGGTCGGCATGATGAATGTGGATAATCCACTCTCGACCGTGGTGTGTGGTGTGCATTGACCGAATTCGATTAGATGCACACTAGTTTACTATTCTTTACTCTGTACTCTCGCTGAATTTAATTGTATCCAATCTAAGGGAAGGCTCGTGCCTTTTAAAACAGAAGTCACCTCGGGATAAGCCTAATAGTCTTGGCCACAAGATATACGCACACTGCCGTAGTGGTCATTGGCAATACTGACTGGCTAGCAACGGTAGGTCTAATTGCACAATTAGGAGATAGACTATTCCGAACATTTTCATCGGCTTATGACGATGTCTCGAATTATACTAAAAATTTATTTATGTATGCCTCGACATGGACAGAAAGCTAAACGACTCACCGATAGCATCTATTTGCCGGATCCCACAATAGCTAAATCTTCTATATGAAACAGGGCCGACATTCAGCATGTGGGGGGCCCGAAGTATTGCGCTTATGTGGGCGGCCCCAATACAGCTACGGAACAAGAGATGGTGCAGTCAAGTAAAGGGGACAATCAAATTATAGCCTAATATCCCTCCAAAAAAGACATTTGTTAAACAATACTAAACAAAATTAAATTTATTTATGCCCCGGTGTAAAAAGAAAAACTATCGTGTAACTGGTGGGAAGGGGCGGCGATCTGCTGATAAATATTTAGGGAACGTATGAGGTCTAGCACAATCAAGCGGAGCGCCACCATGGTCGACGCGCAGTCGTCCGACACGGGCCGTATGGCAGCTAAGTAACAGCCCTTAAAACAACTTTGGGGGCAAACATGAATCGTGTCACAAACCAAATTTTTCATGTGACCTTCACATTAGTTCACCGCACTGTTACATGACACGTAATGGAGAAAAATCATACTCGCCAGAATCTGACGAAGTAATTGTGCATGGGCCTAATGTAACGGAGAAGGTAAATATACAGCGCGCGGCAGCGCGGAATTTTGCATCTTTTAGCTATCAATATAAACCGTAAGCTAATTCATTAGAAAATTGAGGTGTTAGGCCTTTGTTATTGCCCGTACCGTACCTTTTGATTGTAAGATTTTTTTCTACCAGTACCGCCATTACTGGGGGGGGGGGACATTCGATATTATGTCCCCCCCCCCCGAAAAGAAAAATCATTGGGGTGGACCATTTAACCCGGGATCGCATCCCATGGCGGGTGAGTGTTTAAATGTCTCCCTCTATTTGCCTTAACAGTATTTATTGAACAAGAAACCCATTTTTCCGGAGGGCCCGTATTTCTGTTAGACATGCGTTAATGCGGAGGAACCCTTATGTAACAAATAAATAATCAGTTCAGCCTCCGTGCAAAAACCCGAGTAGAGATTGAAAATAATAAAACAGGTATTTAATGTAAACTTTTTGAGGTTATTATTTCTACTACATGGCATCGACATTGCACAACAAACTACGGGAAAATAGATAACTTCAGCCGTTAATATTTAAATGAGATGAAAACCAATGACACCAACATAACTTACATCAACTGAGGGGAGTGAGAAACGTGCAAGCGACGGCAACATGCCGTAATCTCGTCGTAATACATTGCCTGTACGCAATGGGTGTCAGGTACTAATTGGTTGGCGTCATCCAGGGCCTTGGTGGCATATCAAAGACCTGCAGAATTTCAGCTTCATACGAAATTTGTGAGTCAACGTCTTTGCCGCGAAGCTTGGTGATTTCGGGCAAAAGTTAACGAAAATCGGGCATAATTAAAAAGGTCAGGCCGTCACTAAATATATCGGGTCATCCACAGCCCATTTTGTTCAATTCGCCTGAATTTTTTTGCTTAAAACTCCTGGGGTAGTTGTTTCTTCTGGGTTTTTTTTGTTCTTTGACCGATGTATAGCTTAGCTCCTTTCCCTACATTAGTCGCTCTAACTGGCGGCATTTGCCTCCACTATTCCCAACTTATATGTTTGTTATCCATCGCCCGCCCCGGAGACCAAACAGGGATCAAAGAAAGGATTTTTAGTCTGGCGTCCCGCGTATCATTCTTATCAGTGCAGCCCCTCAGAACCCATCCAGTATAGCCAAGTTGACACTACGAGGGACCTCTCAATTATGGCCTACTTGCCCATAAGGCGGAATAACTTAGTTTCCACACCCCCAGCGGTGGCCCACCGTGGAGCATAGGCAAATTACAGATACGTAATTGGACCATCCAATCTAGTTAAGTGACTGGGTTTTAAATGCTGTCTTTTTTCCGCACTTTCAGCTTGCAAATCAGAGAGGATTTAATCGTAATACAGCGATCTTAAAATGTCACGAGATAATAGCGACGAATCACGGTGTCTATCCTGTTATGAAAAAGTTGTTGGCCCGAGCTGCGAACTACGGTAGACGGCTGTTGCGCTGTAGTTCGGATTGTTTCCAGGGACGGGACTAAAAAACTATAGCCAGTGTAGGTTAGAAGTGGCGTGAATACTTGGTTCGAGTAGGAGCTATCATCGGGAAGCGGATAAGAGTGAAACGGAATAGAATAGCAAAAACGCAATGAACGTTACACCAATGCAGCTATAATAAAAACATTTGTCTTAGCTCACGATTTTATAACAGGTTCGTACTCTAAATGTGAGGCCCCAAATGTGGGGGGCCGGGGCACGGGCCCCTGTTGCCCCGCCCTAATCCGCATGGTGATATGAAACATACATGTCCTATTGTTAGACCTCGCTACACTGATTTCTTCCTCACATTGTTTCATTGCTGCCGGCGGTTGTTGAATGTCTAGCTTCATTTTGCTTGAAGCCGGGAAATCGCCTTCGTATATACGTGAAATCTCTTGAGGAACGATGCTCTCTCAGGTCTGTTAATTGGGCTGTGAACGATGAATTTGTGAGATGACAGACCTGCAGCCATTCATACAAGGAGCATATAACCGTACCAGATGGTGGCATCCAACAATACAGGGAACAATTCGTCTGCAAGTGATACTCCAGCTGCTAGAAATGTATGGCATCGAGGGTCCTCAATAAAAATAGGGTCATCGCATATATATAGGGGTTCATTCTACGGCTGTAATTCAGGCACATCAAACGATGAATAAGGCAATCTAAAAAACTTGGTTGGTAGAAGACCATGTGAAGTCGACCCTATTTTTTAGGGTGGATCTCATGTAAATCAAGAGGGAAATCAATCATGTAAACATATCACAACCGTCTGTCCGAGTTCCAGCACACTTGTTGCCTTGACACCAGTACGAAAAAGAGTGGATAGTATTGTATTCGTTGAAGTCGTATTTTAATGAGGGGCGGGGTGGTAGCAGTAATGAAACATATTGTGAACACGGTGAACAAGCGAAAGAGTGAATAGTCTATTTGTTTTCATAGTTAGGTGAATGGTTGTCAGTGGGGAGTAGGCGAGTGTATTGCTATTATTTGCAGTAAACGCAGGGTTCAGAAGTAGTACCTCTGCTGCCCAATATATGCGACTGAGGTCCGCTAAATGAACATCATTACGTGGCTTAAAAGATATTCTCTCAAATGACCATATCCGGACAACAGTAGGTATGAATTTCTCTAAACTTGTTTTAGGGGCACAGTAATGGCTGTGATTGGTTTTCAAAAGTGAGCCTAACTTTGACTATTACGTAAGGGGATGCGTATATACAAGATGACCTCATAAGTCACAATGTATAAATCATACGAGCTCGTTCGTAGTAGTAATAGCTTTAAGACGGTTCACTCATAATTTCACTTGAGAAAACAGACAACGCCCCAAATGGATCGATTCACACAATGTGCCTAATTATCACGTTTTTTAATTTCACCATCAGCTATAACCGTATAGGGCGCTATGTACCGTCCAAACTTGAGGGTGTGAATCAGGCCGGCGCACCAGCCCCCACGTCTATATATAACTCTTCGTAAGAACCTTTCTAGAGGGTATGTAACAGCAGTTATGTCCAGGTCATAACAGGATCTGAGGACCCCAGTAGGATGAAGTGATAGAAATGAAAGGCGTCTCCAATTTTAAACGGAAAAGTGATCAGTCTCAACGGGATACGGCCCCAAACTGTCGGTCTATAAGTTCATTTCAGACGTCTGGATTTCAATTGCCGCGGTAGGCGCCAAGCATGGCAGGTGGTATGGGGCGCGTAAGACTCACTTATCAGACCGAGTTAGATCTGATTCATTTGATTGAACGTGCGTCCAGAGAGGCCTACTTCATGACATCGATGCATTCGATGCATTTGAACCTATGGAACGATTGATTATAACACAGCTGTTCAAAGGGAGGCCCCGCTGCATTCAGTTCGTATCTCCAATTTGGAGGTAGAAATCCCTATCGCGTACAAATCCTGCGTTCTCCGTCACCGTTGGTTGTGGGAGCCTTCCGGCAATTTTGCACAGTTTTTAATCGTTGCGTAAACAGGGTCTATTTTAGGACGCCACTTGCTCCATGAGGACACATTACCCTATCAATCAAGAGTGCCTCCAGAAGAATTGACCCCGAGAACCTTCACCTATCCCATGCGGTTGTGCGAATGTGACGCGGGGAAAGCGATTATCTACGCGTGACTGAAGAGTCAGATGTCGACCTCTAATGTAGTGTGTGTTGGGTAAGATGTTGATTGCAATGGCACCGGAGGCAAAATGGTGAATCCAATCATTTCAGCACCTGCGTAAAGAGTCGATAAGTCCATCCGCTATCACTGAATACTGGAAAACAACGTTCCACTGAAGGCGAAAGAACGATATCAGTAGTGACGCTTGCAAGTGAAAAATCTGATCGAAATTCCAACGTTATCGGACTTTTTCACCTAGATGGCTGTACTTGCAGTTGGGATGGCGAAAAGTATCGTCTTCACGTGGTTCCGCTGTAATGCGGGGAGGTTCTGTGGTTATTTATTGGGTTTGTCAGAAATTGCAATGAGTCTCATTGGTCGGCTTGTGAGCAGTCACGATAAATTTGAAACTGACCCTCAGAGAACTGGAAAGTTATATCATGTTAATCGAGCATAGCAGAATCAAATAAAAAAATAAAAATATAGATCATATATACTTTGTGACTCAAAACAATCCTTGTGCATGTCATGCAGATCATTATCAGGGAGAGTGTCATTTTCTACTCAAAATGACAAACTATTTGCTCTAAAAGCAAAGTGAAACGAGGCAGATTCTGAGGATTCTGACGTTCATAAATCATCATCGTTCGGCCCTCTTTAGTTCCTAAATGACTACACTTTCTTGTGTCGCTCAAACCTCAGGTATGCCCCACAAATTTGGGACCTAAACTAAATATCTGACGTGAATGGAATTGGATGAATTTCAGGAGAGAGCTGCACAAGTAAACATTCAGTTATCGTTGCATTGCGATTCTTGTGACAGTCGGTGTGTAACATGATTATGGAGTCTTTGAACTCAACGAAAACCGCTGTCGAAGAGAGAAAAGGCCTAGCTGCTACTCGGTCTACGAGTTAGTAATTCAGAGTGGACAATCTCCAAATAAGACACTAGGAATCTCCTGGCGGGTAACCGCCAACGTGTATATCCTACCACTTTCGATTAATCATAGGGTGACATTTTTTGTTTTTGTTTCGCCTTGTTTATTTCTTATCAAAGGGGATTTATGACCCAGTGAATTGGGAGGGTTGGTTCCAATTCACACACCATGCTCTGAAATATGCAAATTGCCCAGTAAAATCAGTTCTGTCAGAACTTTGAAATGGCCGTTGGTGGGGTCCTAGTAGGGCGAAATTATGGTCCGAAACATCATTTTGTTTCCGAAATGCAAAATTGGGAAGGGAATCAATCCCCCAGAAGTTTGGGTGGTTATATGGGGCAGAATTAAGTTGTGTCTCAAAACAATCGCCATGCCTCGAACGGGCAAACTTTGTTACGTAGAACATTTCGCAAAAAAAAATCAAATGGCTGCCGATTCAGGTCGTATGGTGTTGAAACAAAGTTTCTCTCGGAATGACGCCAATGGTCAAACGCGCAAAAGCAAAAACTCAAAAATTGCCCCATCAAAGCGGTCGGGCGACGCCCACTTTTGGATCCATTCAAGATTTTCATCGGACTACATGTGTGCAACGTTTCATAAAGATCGCGACAATGCACTAGGAGTGATTGTAAACACTATTATTCAGTTTCTGTTGAAAATCCAAGATGGCCCCGCTGCCAGAGTGATGCAGCACACCACATTCGAACTCATCCCGAGTTTTTTGTAAGGGCGAAACATGTATGAAAAGTTTCGTGTCAATTGGATTGGCGAGATAGTTATTGCTTTCACACCGAAAATCTTCCGGCGGCGGCGGCGGCGGCGGAAGGCGGCGGCGGCGGAGTCAGCGGCGGAGACGCACGCTGCCAATCCATTATTTCCCCGGAGTGGGGATATAATAACCCGTTCTCGAAACCTGATAAGCGTGTCCGCTACTTCCAAATGCCCCACAATACCAAACTCTAGTCAGTTTGTACCTTCGAATAGTGGAGACTGAAATGATTTACTATTCTCTGTTGAGGAAAGTCAAGGTCAGACTGCGCACCCTCATTACTAGTAAAGCATCCTCGTTGTGATACCGGAACGGTTCCACCAGCGAGTACAAGGAGCAAAGAAAGGGTACACAACTATGGTAAGGACCATAGACAAAATGTAATCTGTTTTGCCTTCCCGGCGCCTCCACATTAAAGGATCGCAGCTGGAAAAGCAAAAAACGTGTAGTTTTACATTATAGATCATCATGCCTCTTTAGGGACTTTTGCTCCCCACATTCTTGAACACCCCGGTAGATACACTAGTCTACGATAGCACTGACCAATTTTTCACGGAAATCCACCTACCCGTAGAAGAAGCCAGTTCAGACATTATTACATATAGCCCATGGGTCAGTAAACATTTTGTCCCAAATTTCAAGTTGCAACTCTTGCTGTGGCCTTTAAGAGGGTCGATCTCTGCTCGGCCAGAAATCTCATAAAAAATACAAGACGCAACTCTGCGTAGTGATTTCCTTGCCTTTTCCTGTCCCCCCACATGTTTCCCCTTTACTCAGCTATATCAAACCCTGCAAGTTGTGTGTTGCCAACTCAAACCAACTAGGCCACAAAACGATTCACCTGCAATATTTACTAACTGCATGAGATGCTCGTTGCTTTTGACCCAAGTCAAAGAGTTCATCTTAGGGAATTGGAAGTGAATACTGAAAATAACCTGGTAGTAAGTGTCTCTGAAGCCTTGTAGGTAAAGTACGAGTCATAACCAGCGACGTCCAAACGTTTTCCATTCATGTGGGAAGCCCCCGCGACCGTAACACTGAGTCACCAGACTGCAGCAAGGCTTAAATGATGATGACACTTTAGCACTTCATCACTCCTAAGTGCTGTGGTCAAAGCAGATAGACAGAATGAAGTGGCAGTTCTTTGAATCGGACGACCAACCAATCATCAACATCATCAACAAATGTAAGAAAATATCTTTTTTGGGGGATATGTGGTGGGGAAGAGAAATGCAATACAGGTCTATATATGTCATTGCCTCCCTCCACTACCCTGGCCAGGTGAGTCATTGTAGGTACGTTCAGTGTCCAATAGCATGAGTGTCTCACATGTTGGTCTGTACCCTGTCAATCTTTCAATTTTCACAGCAGAGTAATCTGTGGTCTTTCAAAGTGACTGTGGGTGTATCAATTTTCATTATTTTTCAGACACAAAAGTGACTGAGGCGTGCATCATTCTGTTGACCCACCTAGTGCAATGACTCCCTTGTCTGGGGCCAAGGGGTGGTCATGCACTTGACTATGTGCCATACTTTCCAAATCTTGTATCAAATAGCCATTTTAACAGTCCATCAGTGTCTTATTGCCATTTAAAGGGTCACACTTTTCACGAGGCTCTCAAATCATATTCTCTCCTACATTGGGGGGGTGGGGATGTTCTCTCTATATATGGCCCACCCCCTGCACACCTCCCATAACAATATAACTGGCTGCGATAATAATACAAATAGATATAGAACAGACAAGATCTTTGTAATTTTCCTAGTGTTTATATATATATATAATATATTATATATATTATATATTTTTAATAAAATTTTTTATATAATAAAAAATATATATATACTAATATATATATATATATATATATATATCGTAGCCATGTTAGACATCCTGCATTATGTGGGCTCAGTTAATGTTGATCAGTATGCTTCTGCCAATTGTTCAAAATGTTATTATCCCGGCACTCACTTTTCCCAAATAGTCACATCATGTGACAGTTCACACCAGACAGAGAGGCACTGGGGGAAGAAGATAGATACTTTATCGACTGAAACCGCAATGCCCATTTCTGCCTTGGGCACAGGGTAATGCCCTCGCTTTTTGCTCAATAGCAAACATGCCACAAATGTTGTGTCCCCCCTCCCACTTTCAGAAGCTTCCCTCTTTCGCCCTTCCTTCCTTGCTTCTTCTTCCTCCCACTCACTACCCGCTCACTGCTTCTACACACAACCCATTTATCCCCTCAATTAGGCTTGTCTAGAATCCACGGTAATAATACCCAGGTTCGTCCTCCTGTCAGTAATTCAATCTGAAAGTGTGCTTTTTGCATTCCAAGGAGATTGTAAACAATCAATAATCAGTGACTGAGTGTACACGAGAATATTGGATTACCCACGTCTCAATCCTCTGAGCATTGCCAGTGTCCGGTACCATTTCCACACTGATGCTGACAGGCGTCAAAGTTATTATTATGTGTTTGTTTTACTTCTCACTTCTTTGCAGTCTCAAAAAACACCACAACTTAGAGATTACATCCTTTTGAGGATTGGGACATTTCTAGATTGAATTCAGCGGACATTTCCTGGTGTGAACTTTCTCTGTAATACTAGTAAATGGGCAATTTGACGATCATATCACCTTTTTTATTCATTATTGTTGAAGCAACAACTTGGCATTTCCCCCCTCGAGTGAAAATAATATACGCCTATAGAAATGCATATTTGTCTACCCCCATCCTCCCATCGATATCCATGGTTACTAAACCCATTTTGTACTTCCCGGAGAAAATGCCACTGGGATAAATGTTAAATCTAGCACTAAATAGAGGAAGTATACGCAAGAAGAGGCGTATCTGCCTTGCAATTAGGAATTTGTCAATAAATGCATTGATTCAGGCTTCAAATAGGGCTACTTTTTCAATTTTCTAGGCTGCCTATGAAACCTGGTGTGGGGGGGGGCTGTAAGACCAAAATTCCCACCACACCCGTAGCAACACAACTACTGATCAGGAGGTACATACAGGCTGGTCCCACTGTGCTAGTCCAATCTTCAGACAAATCAGGAATAATTAAAAATGACAGTTCAAATGTGTATTGTCTTCACTGGGGGATAACTTGTATTGGGGATGGGGAGAGAGTAGGGGAACGAAGCACCCAGATGTAGTGAAGAGGTCACAC
Organism: Sclerodactyla briareus; assembly: GCA_026419785.1. Classification (NCBI taxonomy): domain Eukaryota; kingdom Metazoa; phylum Echinodermata; class Holothuroidea; order Dendrochirotida; family Sclerodactylidae; genus Sclerodactyla; species Sclerodactyla briareus. The sequence goes on along the minus strand of JAODTK010004666.1, from coordinate 65,305 downwards.
AACACTTTGGTGTTGAAATAACACTAAATGAGAGGTGGTATACGCACGAAGAGGCGTTTCTGCTTGGCAATTAGTAATTTGTCAATTAATGCATTGATGCAATCTTCAATAGGGCTACAAGTTTTCAATTTCATAAGCTGCCTATGAACCTTGGGGGGGGGGGGGGATGGGGTCGTGGCCAGACCCAAAGTGCTTCTTAATTTGACCTTAATAGATGGAACTTGCATTTCCTTAGGTATCATGCTGACGAGCAGATGTTAAATGCCACATTTATCCACAATTTCAGGTTTAGCTGTCTTGACATTCATTGAATGAAGAGTATCGTAGTATGGTAGTGTCATTTACTTTTTTTGTGGTCTTAAACAAGACGCTTTCGGCCAACACATTAAACAAAAATGGAAAATCAACCAAGGGGAACCGTCGAAAAGGTCACATGAGGTCACGAAGGTCAATAGGTCAAATGAGGTCCAAATGAGGTCACCAGAAGTATTTCACCCAGACGAACGAAACTTTTAATTACGACAGTCCTCCAAAATGTTTTTCGTTGCCGAGATATATGACGATTTAGCTGTCTTGACCTTCCACATTCATTGAATAGCTTGGTGTAAAGGTCCCGTAGTATGGTAGTGTCATTGACTTTTTGCTCGTCTCAACACGACGCTTCCCGCTTCCCGCCGACACACAAAAAGCATGGTCAAAATAACCAGGTCAAAGTTCAAATGAGGTCAAAAGGTCAAAAGGTCAATGAGGTCAAGTCGGTTCACCGATGTATTTTCACCCAGACGAACGAAATTCCCATTACGACAGTCCTCCAAAATGTTTTCGTTGCCGAGATATATGACGATTTCCTATGGTGGACTGGAATGACCTTGACAAATACCAAAAACAATAGGGGTTCATCCTCACTATACATTCTACCCACATACCTAATTTGAACTTGATAGATTACTCGCGTTCGTTAGATATCGTGCTGACAAGCTTTTTGAACTTTGCCCTCTCGTGACCATGAATGAACGATGGAACGGGCACGCAAAACAATAGGGGTCATCCTCCCCTATGTGCAACCCACAACCTATTTGAACTTGCTACCATTTTGCGTACGTTAGATATCGTGCTGACAAGGGGTGTCACACACACACACACACACACAAAGAGAGACACACACACACGCATACGCACGGTGCATGACTGCATAGATTCCTGTTTGCCTTCGCAGGAATAAAAAATGAACAGTTTTGCGTAATATGAGTATCTAGATTGATACAAACACAATCGATCTCTAGCACTGTGTTTCGTCTACGTATGAGCACCCCCATAGTAAATCGTACCATGTTTGAGGATTAATCACAACATTGAGCTTAAGACAATTAGAGACACATTGTACATTGCCTCAACATATTGCTGTACACTTTTTTTGCGGTCTCACCATTAATCCAATACGTGTTCTCCCGTTTCTCATGTGTTTCCTGCTTATGACTTCCGTTTGTTTCACTTTTGCATGTTTTGCCTTAGATTTTCATTTCCTGCTTTAGTTTCGTTTAATTCCTGTACTTTATTTTCTGTGAAAGAAAACAAGTGAAAACTGGAAATGACTTATGAACTTATTGAAACCACGAAACATCTACCACACTTGAATTTCAATCATGGATTTGTCGATACGTCTGCTGAGGTTGCTTCGGATAAAACTACATGAAAGAAATCGGTCTCGATGATATGGGTAATTAAACTCATCTGAAGTAACAGTGATATGATTAGGATGATGGCTAATGAATTAGGAGGATGTCGTTACAACATATAAAATATAATGGTTATTTGATGCTGATAATAGTTTCGACGATGTGTCCAGCCGACATCCACGGGTGAAATCACGCTAACCGACGTCTTTGACTTCACGATCGGAGAGATCAGAGATGCCGACGCATTGAGGGGGAACAATACCTGGCACACCACAGCAAGCACGGGTACAAACAGAGATAGCGAGTGAGAGATCAAGGACAAAGCATCTGCAACGTACAGGAGGCAACTACAACATGTCCTCAAGGTCAACGTAATGGTTAGAACATGAGTCATGCCATGATCACGCAGGAACTGCCTGCCATCACCCTTTGACGTAATTGACCTGTACTCAAATAGGATCAGACGAGCTGAACCACAAGACAGGGGAATCAATGGACATGTAGGGTAGACCATGCCTGACGTGCATCGGGTGTACATCCCACGGAATAGCAGCGGGAGGGAGTCACTGCCACCATAAATTCCAGTGTTCGAACTCCTGAAGAAAATCGCACAGGGGCAGGACCCACTGATAGAGGTCATATGGGCGGATGAGGTTCTCACGGTATACAAAACAAAGGAAGGCATTATACTGGCATAAGAGTGCATGGAGACCATGGCAAGCAAGACTGCTGCCCGGCCACTACATACCACATTTCACAGCAATGGAGCACGCATACCGATAGATGAGATAGGCCACAGGGACAGCGACAGAAACAGTGGGCCACAGTCACCCACGGAAGGCTCTGGACAACCAAGCCCATCGAACTAACCGGAAGTGTCTGCATGGTCCTGCAAGGAAGACGAATAGTGGCTTGATAAACGACAGCCTGCCTGAAATCACCGGAATGTGGAAGACTACTCAATAGCGAGAACGAGAAGGCCAAGAACAGACAGGGTGATAGCACAACCTGACCTGATGAACAGTGATAAACAGAACAACTAACGAAACTACAATAATCGACGTGTTTGTACCAATGACTAGTGGCGGACAGAAGACAGAGTGAGGAAGTACAACGTTAGGCGGCTGGCGATCCAGACACACCCTAGAACGACCGCTTAGAATAGATCACTGGGAAACCCGGAGAATAATAATTATCATGATAATCTAATAATAATATAATCATAATAATACTAATAATAATCATAATAATAATAATAATAATAATAATAATATAATCCTAAGAATAATAATATAATAATAAACACGAAAATCACATCCTACACGATGTGTGCAATACAGAAATGCTCTGACCATTAGTGACAGTATAAGCACTTACACATTCCATATCTAATGTCAGACAGCAATACACAAGGAGAACTACTATTTCAACACAACCGGTAGTCTATCAAATCTCGAACTCATGATGAACCTTCATGGCGGGAATTATTCGGATTTTTGCTTATGGCCCATACTGACGGCGAACGCAGAGAGGTACACAACCCTGCGCATATTACCTAGCGCTATATGGCAAATGTTCCCCCATCTACAACCTTCCCTTTAATAGCGATCATAAGAAAAGCGATGTAGGAAACTCGGTTCATTATAAGGTAAATACAGCCAACACAGCATAGTTACCATACATACGCCTACTTGAACCTGTGAACCCATCAAGTTCAAAATAGTCCGACCATAAAATCTGCCGGCGGTTCGGGGAGTACCCACAGGACCACTTGACTTAAGCCAGTTCTCCCCCCCCCCCTCCACCGTGATGCTCTCCAAAGATAACGCCTACTAATATACTCCCCAGTAAAACTCAGACGTTGTAAAACTAATTCTATTTGTTGTCGGCACCTTAGTGTATATATTGATCGCAATATTAATTTAATTCAAGGTAATCTTATATAGTGACCAGAGGAAGTGACTGGTTGACTTTGGTGAACTATGCTGTTTTGTGTTTCCGAGTGACATGAGAAGGCAAGTGAAATCCTACATATTCATGGGCGAACATGCGGGAAGTAAGGGGTCCCCCCGGGAAAAAAGAAAAAAAAAAAAAAACTGCTTTGAAAAAAAAATAGTTCAACGAAGATGGGCAGCGAACGTCGAAAAATCGAGCCGTAGTTTCAGCTCAATTTGAGTAGTAGTGATGGACCAATTAAACATTGCTCAAGTTTCAACAAGGTGGTTCTTAGTTTTGACTATAAGGAAAAATGAGCGGCACTTGTCTGAGAATAGGCAAAGAACGTCCCCTTTTGTTTGCACGGGGTTACGCGTTTGTGAATCATTAGTTCCTAGTTGTGATAATTCTCACAATCAGTGCCAATTCCCAGGACTGCTTCCTTCTCTTCTTCTTCAGCATGCTGGGCTCTCCATTCATGTCCAGTTAATATGATAAAAACTGTATGTTCCTCTTTTTTCTCCTGCAGAGAACCGAATTCACCCCTTCTAAAGTTAAGGCCTTTTTACAGCCCTACGGCGGAAGCGATGATACCAGAACAACATACGTACACCAGAGATCTCATAAGTACATGCGTTGATTGATACTTGGTACCCTATATAATGTAACCTTGGGTATCAGCGTCGCTGCACTGACAACCATGATTAAATAAACGTACCGTAGATGCATGACGTAATGTGGGATCATTTCACCGCTTCCTTGTATTTGTTCCATAGCTCCAATGAGTAGCAGCACGAGTGATGGACATTTTTTTTTTTTTTGGTAATGCCGCGTCGGGTGTATCTACGTGGATGCTTAAATGCGCGGTGACTTTACTCACCGCTGTAAATAAACACGTTATCATGACAAGTTCTTGACGCGCTTGTGGACTTTACCAACTACGGCTAGGATTCCATAGGCGGGATAGGTGCGGACGTGAGATGTGGCATGTTACCAAAAGGGCGAATTGACGCGAGCACAAACTTGGAAGTTGTCTGGATGAGCTGCAATCAATTCGTGGAAATAGGTACAGGTTACGTAGTAGCAAAATGTTCATTCACATGAAATTGAACGAGTAGGTAAAATTACCATGCTTACCAATGTAGTATTGCGGTTTTTGCATTCACACCGCATACCACACCTGGATCTATGAAATCCAACATCGCTGTAAATCGCCGTTTCAAAGATGTCGAAACCCATAGTACCGTGGTATTTTTTTTTTTTCAAGTGTAAATTCAATCGAACAGAGTAGTTTAGAGGATATCATATAGTAATATACACAAAACTATTCATTTTGAGTAAATTCGAAGACATTTTCATCGTGTCCCTCCATATATTTTTTCAATCGTTTTCATTTTTAATAAATACGTTGCAATGTTAGTCAATCCATAAGTTCAGTGTAATTTTGTTTAGGTCATTCCATATTGGTATTGTTGTTTACATCACGTATGCTCAGCTGGTTTTATCGAGGACGCGGTATTTGAAATACCATCGTCTTTTAACCTCTCCAATAGCTATCTTGTATTGAATAACATGTGGTATGAGACAATCATCATCAATCACTACGCGAGGTAACTTAGTCTCAACACGTATCGGATGGATTATTGTACACGTTTAATAGCTACAAACTGAATGAAATGTAACGTAGTAGCTTACAATTGACCGGTAATACGACAAAAATGACTCGGTTCGCATGTATTATCGACTCAAAAGTCAAAAGTTCTGTTAATCTGCAAATGCTACAGAGCCTGCCGTGATCGTCTCTTTGTGATTTTTTTAATCCTTCGTACTTATCGTTACGCTAGGATCCCCCATTTTGACGCAATCTCCGCTCTTGTTACAGTACTCGCGTGAATCCGCCATGCCGCATCCCACGGTCCTAGTCTTAATATAGGGGATTCAATTCAATGGACGGCGATGTCTAGTGAGTCAACATACTCGCCAGTTGTCCCGATACCAGCTCATATTCTTCGAATTAAAAAAAAAATCCGGCTGTTCTCCATTTTTTTTCCGTACACTTACTCAACATGCAATCCGAGAACTACGATTCTGAGTGCAGAGAAACATTTGTGTCGATATAGGTGGCGCGGCCGGCCCAAAATGTTTTGCTCACGCTTTCCATGGGGGATTCGCAGTTGACATGACGCTAGAGTTCACAATGCAAGGGATCGAATTAGGGGAACGTCGAACAATATACGAAGTGTATTTCAGTTGCATTCTGACTGCATTTAAACTTTCGTATCAAGAGGTCTAACACCCTTTCTTTCTCTCTAATCCGTTGGAGTGAAATTAGGGACAACTCAGAGTGATAATTACTTAATCACTCGGAGAAAGAGTCGATATTCACTCTGAATTTCAGAGTTGTCCCTAATTTCACTCCAAGGGATTTAGAGAGAATTGAAACATTTCGATCAGCAGCAAACGGGGGACATTTCGGGCCGCATTCGTAGTACATCCTTGCAGCTGGAATATTCGAAGTTGTATCCCAAGTGTCCTGTATTTGAGTTGCATTCTGTTGAAGTCCTATATTCTCTAACCATTCGTATTCCGGAAGGTCCCAACTCCATTCCGAAGTGAGCTCGAACACATTCCAAGCAGTCGAACAGAATCATCGCAAATTTGTACTCCGAAAGGGCGGATCCCTCAGACTCAGTTAAAGGTAGAAATATTCGGTTGGTTTCGCTTGATTTCTGTTCCTTACACACATTGCTCCATCTATAACATGTTCGGCTAGCATTGGTTAGGAATTGTGCAATGACTGAATGAGATGGGCCCCCCCCCCATTCAAGGATTCCAGAGCGAGAGTACAATGCGAGATATCGAGCTCCATTGTGTTCACACGAAGTTTATATTGGAAAATTGGTCAGGTTCGAAAACGAATGGGCTGAAATCTCACCACACTTAGCTCGACAGCACAACAATCGATATTGTTATACGGCGGTGAACTCTTACACAACTTCCGAGATTTAATTTGAAAGAGCTGGTACTGCGGAAATGGCTAATTGGTGGAATATTTAGGCCACTGTAGGGGGTGGAGGATAATAAGAAAAACCGTCGTTGTCATAGAGAAATAAAAGAGGAAATCACGGAGACGCAAGCAGCATGGAGAATGATATTTTTGAGAATACAATGGGTGACCTATGAATGTCATAACGCCTACGATCGAATAAAAGCACGCCTATGGGTATCGATGACATTTATCGAAATGAAGATATAATGAGTGATCTTAGTGATGGCGATAGCGACCCTTGCAATAGTTTCAGGATGAAATTGCTTCCAAATTCCAGTTGGAATTTCTGATATCACAGTCTGGCACATTTTCTGACTGAGTCTTGACACCTTTGTATTTTCCGACTTTGTCAAACAGACACTTACAAATCACAACCACTGTCCATCGGTATTTAATACCCAACTGTTTTAAAAGCATCCACAAATCACGTGCGATCTCCGCGGCATTTGTATTAGTCTATCAAATATGTACCAGTTATAAGCGAGCGATGGAACCTAGTACACTCTAAAAATATGTTGGATACAACTACCACCCGAGCGATTTGCCTGGGTAATGTTTTACCCTTCTTCTGTACCCAACATTCTTTAGAGTGTATGGTTAGGATGACAATGGAATGAGCCGGAATTTTTTTCTCAGAGAAGGTTCAACGGAGATTATCATGCACTTGGTACCCCAGAAATAAGTTCGGGTAGTCCCCGACCCGCATAGATTACGACAGACTTCAATCCCGGTATAGAGGAGTGATACCAGGGCAATGAAAAATTATTTACCGACTGATTAGGGGGACTTCAAAGTATCGTAGCGCTCACCGTACCTTCCATGAAATGGTCTTTACCGAAATTCCTCGTAACGTCTGGCGGTACATAAAAGCTAATCACAAATATAACACAGGTGAACAAGCATTACAAGTTGAGGATACCAACATTACAGCTGATAGAGAGAAAGCCGGTGCTTTCGCAGACCAATTCGATAGCGTATTTACAAGAGAGAGCAAAGAGAGAGCAAAAAATTGGGTATTATTTTGTCGATTGCCTGGAAGAAAACAAACGTGATACCACTGTTCATTAAGGGTACGCGTTTCCAATCCAATTACAGACCAGACTGCATACGTCAGTGAGTTGAAAACTACCGAGGCATAGTACGACCGTCCAGCTGACGAACTGAATCGAGAATCCAGACCAACAAGCCTTTCGTTAGTACTGGACTTATCGAAGGCATTTGATGTCGTGCCTCATAGGGAGTAAATCCATAAATTAAATTACACTGGCATTGAGGAAAATGAGCAGCACTGGATCAAACCTGCCTTGACTGGACGTATGCAGAGGGTGATCGTCAGCGTGAGACTTCCGGAATGGCATACTTTCTTGAGTGGTGTCCCCCAGGGAACTGTTCTCGGTCCCCCTCTATTCCTACTGTTCATCAACGACAGCAGTGATGTTGTGAGTAGTTCAACACGACTGTTTGCTAATGATTGCTTAGTGGCATCAGATTAACACAAGACGAAACGTTCTTCAAAGAGCGACATTGACACCCTCGTTAATTGGGCAAGTAACTGGTGATGAAATTTGAAACTAGTGAATGTTTTGTTATGAGGATATCCGGGAAGAACTCCCGAAATGTCGAATTATAAAGTGTTACGGTTGTTAAGCACCGACCTAGGAGAGGAGTCTGAGATTACTTACTTGGGGATTATCATCCTGAGTTGGAATCGGCAAACAGAGCACATGCTATTCAAATCTACCCGCACGCAAACCTTTCAGATGAGAACTTCTATCCTGCCTCGAAGTCGGTTGAAGATGAAAACACTGGTCAGACCACTTTTGGAATGAGGAACGTGTTTGGAACCCACAAAGGGCAAAGAACATTTCCCATTCAACTTTAGAAAGTTGTAGTAGAGCTGCCCGTTTCATCTCTGGAAGACTTCTTAAAAAAAGTTCACTGCGATGGGAAAATTCAGGAACCAAATCACCAATGTCCCTATTCATATACAATTTCTACTACGTGGAATATATAAGACCTGAAACACTTCAGCCGAAGATATCGAGGCTTCGGAGGTTAAACGACATGCAGTTTAATACGATACCTAAATTACCAGCCAATAACTAACATTACCACCAGCATTTCATTCTTACTAAGAACTATCAGAGCTTGGAAAAAGTTGCCACAGGGCACAATGAGTGCTCCAACCCCGTCCTTTTCAGAAGAAAGGTCATTTGCCACTACCCAGGGCCTCTCCGTTGAACAAAAGGGTAACCACCACCGAATCAGTACGTAGTTACGTACAACGATTTCACGTACAATAATTTTACGTACAACAATTTAACGACTATCGAATTAACAATAGCTACACGTCACTTCCTGTAATCTCTTGTCCATCAGGCTGCCATATCGACATGGCGAGTTTCGAAGGAGAGTACTACTACACATCACAAGGTAACGAGGACACATGTATAGTATACTTCCTGGTAGAATCGAACGAGGTCGTCGAACTCGAGATCCTGGAGGCCAACTTTCCAGTGCAGTCAGGATAGCACCCATGTCCAGGTAAACTAATAGTGCTATCCATGCATTCTACTGGGTGGCAACCCATGTAGAATCACACCTGCATTTCTATCGAATATTACTTTTTCGCGGCTGAACAGAGGCACAGTAATAGTTTTGGAATTCTTGTTGAATGCAGTGATGAACTAGTCAGGAATATAGGCTCGAACGAGCTGACGGGACGCTGGCCGGGGTTCGACTTTCTAAACTCACATTGATCTGCAATATTTATTTACCAGTCTTGTGTACATTTAGTTTTACATGAAGTTGTATTAAATAAATATTCCCGTAACAGTCAACACAACAACATCATATGTTGAATCGATCAGGTGAGCTGTGTAGGACCACATTCGGCCGGAAAGGCAGCTATAAACAAGGTTCACCATGGGAAACCATGTATTGATTTCCTTTTTTCTCCCGTTCTCGGAATTGATATGAATGGACACATTTGCACCCGTAACGATGCACCCATTACCCGTAAAACCCATTTAAACACGAGGGAGGGCAACGACTGCCAGCAGTAATTGTACACACTCGCTGCTCCCATGTGGTTATTGCATCCTTGGCATCGTGAATGCAATATGTGTTACGATGCGACCACGTGAGCATGCGCGTCCATTGGAGCAGTACAGGTATATATAATGACATGTGTAGGCATACCACCAGATCATGGATCAGAACAGAAATGCATTCACGCGAACATATTGAAGGACACTGCCAAGGATGCGATAACCACATCGTAGTAGCCGGTGTAGCCTACACAACTGCAGTCATTGCCCTCCTCGTATCATGAGTAATGATCATTCCCCCCGCGTTTCTCCTACAGTGGTTCGATGGCTGGTCGATGGGTCTCGGTTCCTTTCCTTCCTTCCGAGAGACCACATTACTGAGTTTTCGGACCGGATCCAAACGGTCTGTGCAGATGACTCCAGCACGTTGGTGTTCCGAGCACATCAAAATGCAGCCATGCTAACCTTCAAATTCGCAAATGCTGGGGATAGCATAAGAGTACGCATTAAAGGCAAAGAGTATCTCTCGACGTAAGTTTCAGTCGGTCATCATTTCATTTTAAAGAGTAAATAGCAGTACACAACATGCTTTCTTTGTGATGACAGTAGAGAAGACAGAAGACGCTCCATAGAGAACAAGTTGCTTGTGAGTGTGAGTCACACCGCTATCGATAAAGGTTAACTGGTTTACAGTAACAACACACAAAAAATGACATTTAGTTTAAACACCGAGTGCCATTGAAAAAGAAGATTAATATAACCAACTATTTGTTTGTGATTAGTTTAGTAGTTGTGGAAATTGTGCTTAGTTGTTTAACAAGTCATATAAAATAAGCGAAGATACTGTGATGAAACGAATAATGTAAAACACAACAGATAATGTTTATACCTGTCTGAAATTATGAGTATAGTGGTATATCTCCCAAAAAAATATTAGGAAGAGGAGCACACTTTGTAGGGGAGGGGTAGTAACCTAGTAAGATAGGTATTTAAGATAGTATATAAGACTGGGCCCGTATGCCGGATGCTCTGACTACGCTTGGCCCCGCGGGTAATGTTTTAACGTGATGTTGTTCTGTTTCTCCCAAATGTGAATGTATTCTTACTTATACGCTCGTGTAATGCTTTCACCCGAAGTTGCTTCAACTTCAGATTGTAGTTTTGGGTGTGGAAGGACACCGGCGAATCTCGCCTACTCTTTTCGAAGAGTGCCCTGAGTAACGAGGCGGTGGTGAGAATTCCTGCTCCCGGAATTGCCATTTAACGTCCCCACCCGACAGACGGGGTGTAGCTCGTGCACTCGTGCAGCCACCTATACGAGAAAGGAGCGGGGTTTGTTTGTCCAGATCCTAGAAATTATTTATCCGTTAGTTACAAACTTTACGGCCAGCATCAGTACATTACAGATCTTTCCACTTGGGCAAGTCCTATGTAATCCTCATGTTAACGGTCCAGGATATTTCAGTGTTAATTCCGAACACCTCCCACCAATGAGGTTGGCGATGGTAGGGCTCTTACCCCGCCCCTTTGCCATCTTCAACGCACCCATGTTTGCTTCTCTCTAGCATGCAAGGAGGACACCGGACCCGTCAGGAGTGTACACTCTCTCATATCATTCAGGCTGCGAGGAATTGTTCCTTCTCTGTGATATACCCGACCAGGATGAGTGTCTCCGAATGGACGTAGGGGGGTGAAATCGAGTGAAGCGACCTTGGGGGTAAGTAGATCACTATTAGGCTAGGATTCCAAAGATGCGTATGCATGTCCGAACGTTTGTTTCGGAAGAGAAAACACTGTAAGTTTATGCGAAAGACCATAAAAATGCAGCAGCCCATACATATTATCGTGCTGGATTTTACGAAAGATATTCATAAAAGTTATTCCGGTGATACGCATCCGTATGCGCATTGGTGCATGTGCTTATTTCGCCGGTTTAGTGTTGGTTCGCCTAGTTATATTTTTTGCCTCCGTGGATCCAATATCTATTTTTGCAAACCAAATAGGAAATATTCAGACACTGCGCCCCGCTCAGTAAATTGGCGATTATTCACATGCGTACCGGACCCGAATACGCATCTATGGGATCCCAGCCTTAGCGTGGAAACAAGACAGAAAACTCGTCCAAGGAAGTCAGTCTTGCCCATCGGCCCACTTCTGACACGATCGTGATGTGACGGAGACAGGCGGGGATTCATTGGGTAACCAATATCGGACTAAGGACCATCTGGTAAAAATGAATGCAGTCTACGGGGGAAGTGACGTTGACTAGTGAACACCCCTGCCATCCCCGTCGCTGACGACGCCATTGGTTCCAGGGGTGGCACACGTGTTTTCCTGTTCACACGGTTTAACCATTGTCACGGCTATATCTATGCACTGACGCCTATGCGCAGTGACGTTGCCAGACTGTCAGGTATGGAAGGAACATCGCTGGTACATTAATTCACTGGACACTCCAGGAACGTTTCGAGAAAAGAGAGTCCCCAGCATTTATTGTGGCACACGATTTTTAGGGCAGGGGCCGACGCATGTATCTAAATAAATGTAAGTAACTGTGACTACAAGGTAACCAGAAACAATTAGGGGGAGTTGTAGTTTTATCAGTATGTCTACGGAAATGTCAGCGAATCTAATGTGAAATGCGAGTTTAAACTCGTGCCAGTTACACGCCCCATGTTCGATTCATTTCCCCATGTAACCATTAGGCCCTACCAACGAGGTGCCCGCCAAAAAGATAGGCCTACTATATACTATAGGGTATAGGCCTGCCAACTATCCAACTTGACAGCCAAACCCCCACGTGAACAAGATTGTCCATACACGACACCATTTTCTTAATCGCACCCAGTGTGTTATATGTGGGAAAAGCACAGTTTCTGAGACACAAGTGAAGTGATGGGAGCAAATACTATCTCAATCATCTCTTCGCGGCACCTGTCAGACTAACCCAGGGTTGTCCAACCTAGGCCCGCGGGCCCCACAGTCCGGCCCGCCGCCAGTGTTGCGTCCCGGCCTCCAGAGATGCTCTACCATGTGCCCCGTCCCAAGGTTGGATTTTTTGTAAAAAGAAAATTGAGCTTTTCGCCAAATTGGAAGCCATTTGATGCGATTGTAGACTCAAACATTGCACCATTATGCATCTAAAAGGCCATTAAACCGCATTTTTCGCCCAAGGGGAGAGTTAGGGATACTTAGTTTCGCTAAATATTTGACAATTTTTTGCATTCGAGCCTGCATCATATGTCAAAAGAGGAGAGCAGTATTCAAGGAATGCAATGTCAAATAGCATCACAACAAAACATTCCAGCAAGTTGATGATATCCAAAGGACAGTTAAGGCGTAACTGAGTCAATAAACTGAAAACAAAGTATCTATTTGAAAAAGTTCGCCGAAATATTTGCTCACACATCATTTTGCCGAACTTATTCATCTGTTATCAGGAAGAAAAATACATCATGGTGATAGGCACGCAGTTGAGTACATTGTTGCCATAGACTTCAAGCAAAAAGAGGGTTTATGCGGCCCTACCTTCATCATAATCATTGCACTTGGCCCTCTCTCTGCAAAAGGTTGGCAACCCTGGAACTATACCGCATCAAGATATCAGCATTGAGTTATAGTGAATGAAGTGGGCACAAGGGAGAAGAAGTCATTAATGTCTGGGCATCCTGTGTCAGGAAGGAACGATCGCTATATTTTTCCCTTTGCGAACGAATAATCCATCATGTATCGAAGACTATTCATCCCCTAGTTAAAGCGTTTACCATGGCGGTGCTCAAGCTCTAAATAGGTGATATAAGCTCGGAATTACATATCAGCCAATGTTTGATGTTGTTGACTACGGCCCAGTTGTACACACAGTTGGTGTCGATATCGAGGCAAAGGAATCGAGCCACATACGTAGAGCAGTGAACAGCAGATTCAGTAGAGGAGGAATTGGTTTTAAAAAAATTTCGACAACTTTCTCTGTGAAACAGTTATAAGCTGCACTTGCGATTATTTCTTTTCATATCCACATCAAAGGTTGTTCTTTCCTGTTGTTCGCGGCACCGCCGAATTTAATTCAAGAATTGCCATTTTCTAGCGTCACTGGAATATCCCATCCCGCCTCCTCACTTCGAGCTTGAACGTATGCTAGGCAACGATAATAAGGAATATAAAAAAATCTTGGCAAATTTTGTTTTAAGTTTGTTTCATTTACTGCCTCTTCTTTCGGGATTTAAAACCTTTCTGACAATAATCTGTGTCTGATCCGCAACGAGACATGGTAACCGAATGATATCCAACTAAGAATAAACTCATTTGAATTCAATAGGTCTTATAACCGCGTGATCCCGTTATAATCCTTCCTTGCCAATTATTGCAGTAAGAAACTCATGGGTGTGATAAACTTCTTGTAAGTAAATTGGGGGACCCATATTACAAAGCCACACTCAATTATTCTCTGTTGAGCTAGCAGTTTATAGTTTTCCGTGATCCGCGTCGTAGGGATTATGGAGTATTATCACGGAATAGATCGACCGAATGATTATTCTCTGTGTTCACTCTCACCACAAAAAATTATGACGACTACCACGGCGCGATCACCTTTTTATTTCTCGCCGAAGGCAAAAAGAACCCTTCCTATCACACAGTAGTACCGTGAGTTTGGGTGGGTTGTATGTAACTTGTGAGTACGGTATAGGAAAGCGATGCATGTTCAGTATAGAATTTTGGAATATTAGAGAGAAGGCGGTGAAAAAACTTGTAAGCGCAACGTTACCAAGGGCGGAAATATATACATCGGATTTGACGTTATAGCTGTCAATTTGAAGAGAATAAAAGAGAAAATAAAAAAGAAACCATGCTGATTCATTTAGACCATCTTAGGTCAACAAAAGTCAAGTTGTGAAAAGACTCAATTGCACGATTTCTGTGGAAAATATCCGAATATACAGATAAGAAGAAAAAGAGAGCGAACAAAATGTTCAATGACGTTCAAGGTCGAGATTCCGTTCAAAATCTGAATATTCAGCATGAAATGGGTGGTTACTCAGCCGTTAGTAGCAAGAGACACTGGTAGAGACCCCGGTTCAAAAGCCAGTATAAATCGTCAATTCAAGGTGTAACACAAGTGTGGTATATTATGGCAATGGAATCAATACACATCGTTTCAAGTCCTTTCTGGACATGCTCGGTGAAAAAGGTGGATGTTGTCGACTGGTAGCAACCGGTGAAAAACGCCGGCGAGTTGGTATGACGTCGAGATGAGAAAACCCTTCCATAGAAATCCGAGATCGATGTGATACATCGGCACAACGTGATGTTCAATGCTTAAGTTAAGTCCGATACACGCGACAGTGATATACGAGGGTTGTTCGTAGGGGGGTCAAGGATTGATTTAGCGCCCCAGAGCGGAAACCATGTGTTTCCACCTATTTTTTTTTATATAATCCCATATGTATTTGATCGCTCACCCTCCCCTGTGGCAGCTATACCATTTATTATTCTCTTCCTTTCACTTTTCCCTGATTTTGGTCTTTCGCTTCATTGATTTATTTTTTATCAAGACGAAAATCCTGCGTACCTTCATGTGGTTGCACTTGGGACTGTTGTTGTAGGGGGACGGTTGTCCCTCCCTGACCCCTTTGTGACGCCACTGCTGACTGCGAGACGATTTTTTTGTCGCCGGACGCAATGTGAAAGGCACGGTCATTATTCGATGCGGGTTTCAGAACGATAATGCCTCTTGAATGGAGGTAATAAAACGCTTTCAAAAACTAACATACCCCAGGCGAAACATAAAAGAGCTAATAAAACGGATTCGCATGGAACGCGGGACTCGATTAAAATTGCAATAGGCAGTCCCTCTCGAGCTGTTTACTGTTATAATATTGACGTCATCCAGAGCACGAACCCCCGCCGAAACTATGAAAGCCTGCTCGATGATTGGAATAGTTTCCTCGCGGGAAAACCGGAAGACTATGTAATGCTCCAAAGTAACCAAGGTTGAATTCAAGCTCTCGCAATGAAAATGAGTATTATTCCGCCAAAGGCTACTGCTAATAAAACAAATTAGGCAGTTGAGGTATTGATCAAGTCAGCCGGTAAAAATTAGTGGTTGCTGCTACAATAGGAGCGGAAATACTTCAGCCGGGGTGAGTGCCTAGAGTTCATTTTTTTTCCGCTACAAAGAATCATTGTCAATAATGTCCCCCATTTCCAACGGATTACATGGTAAGTATTGACCAAATTCAAATTCAAAAAATATCACAGCAAGTTGGGTCTCGCCGGGCTGCCGGGGGGGGTACACGCAACCATAGAAACCGGGGGCAGTCACACCACAACCTGAAGAAATTCAAACCAAAACATTCGAATAAGTTCAGTGGATTTTTGTCTTGTTGTTTCTTACAAACAGTGCGACATTGCGACTACGGCTCACGTTAATTACACCCCTCTCCCTGCGTCAACTACAATCAATCCTCACGCCCCACCCTCATATGTTTGGGTATGGTAAATAATCACTAGCGAATACCATTGGTGATGAGGTAGAATGTTTATAGAAGAAAATCAGCGCAGTGCTACCTCTACCGCCTTACGAGGAAGGTGGGCAGCGATATACCCAGGTGGGTAGTCTGGACAATGTGTCCCTTACTGGCCAGCTCGACCCTCACTCATGTTTGAGATACGGTCGGGTGATGAAATCAGCCGATGGTAAAAATCGAGTGCTGGCAAACTAAATAATTAGCCGAGTGGAGCGGGTGAACCATGTTCATTCGGGCTACTGTAGAATATATGATCGTGTAAAACGATCATACTTACCGGTGAATCTATTGTCTTAGAGTTCTAGCGTCGAGCTAATACCTAATACGGTTTGTATCATCGTTGGTACCGGCTAGGATGAACTGCAATCAACTATGCGGCCTTCGAATATATTCCGATTAGTTCCGTTAATTTACAACCATATTGCGAGAAGAGGGTTATATTAACCCTCGGGGACGACGGTCACCTAAATACCTTGATTGCCCGTTTCGTGACCGCAATTGAACTTTCTCCACTGAAACGGTCCAGACTCTTTAATTAAATAAACATAACTATCGTTATGTATCTTATGAGATTCGCAAGCTCCCGTATACCTCTGGGATTACAGGTTACTCTCTCTCGTACATCTACATATTTGGTGTATTTTTAATTAGAGAATGGCGGACGAAAGCATAAACCTGTAGCTAAACTCGCCAGTAGAATTAGCAGAGAACAGCTTGCATGGGACCTGAACAACTGAAAAGTAATGAGAAGCGAAATTGGAAAGAATATCCAGAACAGTGGAATTACATGAATACGAGAGGTAAACTAACATAACTTAGGAAGAAGGAGTGATGGGCGACGACAGTTGCAGGAGATCAGCCAATATAGCGTTTCGGGTGGATAGGTTTCAAAAAGACCCAAGTGAGGCTAGGGTCCATATGGTGATGTTGTATATAAAATAAGGAAATCTCAGTGTTTGAGATGAGACGGTTTTGTTTTTATTACATGAGGACTAAAATGCAGACACAATATGATACAATGCACATTAATAATAGCGAAAATGTCCCAGAAGGATAGACATCGAAGCTCACAGGCAAGTGCAACGTACTCATGAAAAGTTACGGTTCGTACTCATAATGTGTAATGGAAGAGCTTCCGAAGAGTGGGGGGCAATAAATCGAAAGAACCATCGGCCAAACAATCTGATCCTTCACATAGGAATAGGAACCAACAATGCATATGAATTTCGAAAATCGATGTGACGAATAGAGGCCTTGCGACTAAATCACGGAAGCCCGAAGTATGATGGGGCTAGTATCGTGGGTTGGTTAATGTGAACTGACAATGTGAAGTGTAGTGGGGAACATTCGAGTAACCAGAACAGTGACCCAAGATGTACTGCCGTCAACATTTGGCAGGCGGCGTGTGGTGATTAAGCCGCGTATTTTTGCGTAAGTTTGCAGCGGTCGAAGAAGGGTTGTCAGGTGTAACAGTCGGAGAAGTGTAATGGAAGAGGTTCCAAAGGGTGAGGGCAATAATATAGAAGAATATCCGCCAACGACCTGAGGGCCTTCAATGGGAAACATGGACCAACAATTATTTCGAAAATCGATGGGAACGAATAGTAGGCTGACTAATCAGAAGGCCGTGTTTACTAGTGTGTATGTATCGGTGAAAAAAATGGTACAAGCTCGGTAGATCCTAGCCGGCTGTATTTGCGTACGTTGCAGCGATCGAAAAGCTGGAGCCAGCAAAATCGAGTTTGACGTTTCAGAGACATTCTACAACCCAAGCCATCCCGTTATTGCAAATACAGGATTTGAAATTGGCTAAAAAAAAAATTTTTGTTTCCCCCCTATCACGTTGCGGACAGTATTTTTGCATTCTACAACCCCCAGCATTCCGTATTGCGAATACAGGATCTGATTGGACTAATCCCATCACGTAGCTGACTATGATTTTTGCAATAACAGTCAGTGTTTTGGCGATAACAGGTCAGCGGTAGATAACACAACAATCGAGTACTTGCTCGATTTGTTGCGTCTTAAGTAAAAACGCAGTCGTAATTTTTAAACGCAAAAGTAGGGTGCGTGAGCCTTCGGAAGTTTCATGTTAACACGCGCAGATCCGGCTTTCAGTATACGCACGCTTTAGAGTGCGTGCTGCCTCAACGTTAAAAAAACAAACCGGAGAAAGAAATGACGGTCGCTTGTTTGCGTTGTGAACGCCATGTTCACACGCGCAGAACTTTCCGGTTCGGCACGCGTGGTTTGTATTGGTGCCCCGTGGAAGTATGCACAGCCACACTGCCAATCGTTTGTGTATGGTACCAATGCAATTTACTTCGAATCGAACTAACGCAATAAGTTACCCTAGCTGCTTAACTGCTGTTTAGAGACACAAAGATATAGATCTGGAAATATAGATATCTCCAATCGTTTGGGTAATCTTGATTTGCGGGGTGTAGAAATTAGAATAGGAATAAACTACAGGCAGGTCGACTTTCGACTGGTGAATTCATAAACAGTCTCGACTCTGAATCTAGCTTTTATAACAAACGCGGTGCGGCCTCGTCCGTTATTACCTAAATTCAGAGTCTCGACTGTTCATTCACAAGGAAAAGTCTCCAGTTGCAGTTTATCCCTTCATTTGCATGAACGACAGTCTCAGACTATCCACGGGATATTTTCTAAAATGTGTCATCTCGTAGTCTTGCAGGGAGAGAAATAATTATTGTTTTACAGTTGGGTGTGAATTCTGCTAATTTAACGCCGGAAAGCATGGTCGAAGATGATACTGTCATTGTTTCTAGTCGATTGAAAATGTGACATACTCGCAATTTACAAGGCGAAAGTTGATGAAACCACCAGGATGAGAGAGAAATCAATATGTTTAAATTTGTTAGGGTAAGCAATGTCTTCACGCAATTTCATCATCATATCTGCAAAATGAGAATTATGGTGTTGGCATCTTTAGCCTTCCTCCGAGATCCCGGGATTCTATATAACCCAATTGACAATTATCACATCGTGTCTATACGTCACGAGGTAATTCGGCAGTCTTATAGGTAGATATAGAGATATCAGTATATCGATAGTCGATACACTCAATCTGGTTGCATATATGACCCGTTAATCATCAGATTCACAGCGATCGCATACTCGTTGAGTCTCTTCTGGCAAAATAGCCTATACCCTTTACCAATTTTGTGAATCCGATTCAGCAAGACGATCAGAAAGTTTGAAGCCCTACAGCCCCAAGTCCTCATAGCCTAGGCGTCGAATTTCCGTGTAATCGACCCAAGAGAATTATACGCAGTAGTTTATCCAGATCAGACTGTTATTCTACGAATTGACTGCATAATTAGAGCGCATGGTAGGGGTTGGCCTGAGTGATCTGAGAATCCAGGGAATAACCGAATCAGCTGGGTATTTTACTGTCAATTCGCCAGAATCCTATGTCGGTCATGACTCTCCCCCCTCTCCCCCATATCCGCCATCAAAGTTCAGCCCCCCACTCAAAAATCCCTTCCCATGCCGCTATATCTGTTATAGGGGCTATCACGTAGAAGAACCCCCATGCGATGTCCAAATGCGGAGTTGTCATTGGTAAAGATGGGATTCTAATAAGCGCAGATGCGGAGTGCGACAAGACTCCGTCAAATCCACGTGAGCATGGACAAGGTGAAGTGTTCTTATATGCTGTTATTGTCTTGGCAGAGATGGAGGTTGAAGCACCATTCAGCTTTTGAAATTTTCGAGGCGTATAATCATCAATGATATTGAAAATGAGTGCCATCATTAGATACCTATCACCAAGAAAGAACTTAAAAGATTACAGCAATCAACTCATTGCTATTTCTTGAAGAAATTGTTGATCAGTCCGCAAATATTAAAAAAAGTCAGCGGCCGTAACAAATATATTTGGTTCCGCCAAAGGGAACCCATTCTACTATTCCATTGGTGTCACATCACCGCAGGAGACGATTCAGGGCCTGATTAATGACGAGAGGGGGTTTAATAACAAGTAATTGGGGCGAGATCGACTTGCACAAGGAGACATGGGACCGTGGGAGGGCCTTACTATCACAGCGGACATTACTGGAGGAAGGAGGATTTCATTGCAGTAGGAATCTGGACTTTTACCATGAAGACATTGGGAAGTGGATGATACAGTGCCATCACTGGGGGGGGGGGGTATTACTAATTGGGTCGCGACTGTCCAGTAGCCAGAAGACACAGGGCGGCAGTGACATATCCAGGGCTATTACTACGAGGGGAGGGCGTGTATATAAAATTGGTCGGAGGTTGTAGAACATTTCAAAACAAGTGTTCATTGATTTTCATATCTAATCGCCCGAAGGGTCGAATGAGATATCGTGGTCAGTTTGCCATTGCCTGTGGCTTATAATCACTGTTGCTAGTTGCCATTAGAAACGATTGTTATGATAACATGATATGGGGGGGAGGGTAGCCAATCAAGGCATCAATGGGCCTCTAAGCAAATGTCTAGAGTTTGGATCAAATTGAAAGAATTCTATCCAAAAATATAGGCTAAAACTTTTAAAAATTGTGGAATTCACGGGGAGAATGAGAAGAATTGCCAAACAGGGCTAGTATGCCTACGTTCAGACAAATCTTTCCACTGAGTTTATTTTTAATTGTAGTAATTACTATCAAAGGTCCGAATCATCTTAAATGTCGTAACAATGTGAAGAGTCACAACCATAAAACTGCACGTTCCTTGCAAGTAGGAACAATTTTGACAAGAGATGTGAAATATTTGTAAACTAGGTAAGTAAATAATATGCGAAAAGGTTTGTTCTTTGCGGGGGAGAGATCGAGAGAGAGTGTAGGCCCCAGTGTCTACGGATTTTTCGCTATAGTGTTAATAGGCTGAATGGAGTCACACGGCCTGCAATCAACACAAATGGGAGTAGTACAGAGTACATAACTTGAAGGCATCTAGCCACATCCACTCGCCACTTCTTATCATCCGGGCCTACTCCGGCAAGGATCAGGCCTGAACCTTACCCATCCCAACCCCCGAGAGAACTGCGAATCTGCGTCAACCATGAGCTGCGCAGTCATCCTGGCGAGCAGCCCTAATTCCACGGGGGCCCGCACTGTGGCAGAACACTGTGATCAGGATCGTCCGCATGGGGGGGGGGGGGCGAGATACGCCAAAGAAACGCAGTTGAAGTAACGAACCAGGAGACTCCTTTCACCCCACCTGCCTCTTCTTGGATTCGATGAGAACATTTCACGACGCCACGCATCTTACCAGCCGCACATATAGCCCTGAATAAACGCTTGGGGTACACAACTAGGATAAAGCCATCCAATCCTAAATTAAAAAAACATGCCATATTCAGGCAACCCCCGTCACGAAAGTAAATGGATTGAATTAAGTGTTTAAAAACTTCCTCTTTCAATCTCCAGACAGTGCCAGCATGCCGCCCGAGTCCGTGGAGTTCCTAGCCGGGAACGGCCTTCGATAACCGTACCTACGACCAGGACGCAGTTCTCTGTGGGTCCACCGATAAAGGATGTCCGACCCGCGCAGGTCGCGACCTCCACAAGACGGCACAGGAGGTTCCTCAGGAAAAACGTCGAGTCACGCACCGTCCACACGTAATGTACAACTTCACGGAGATCACGAATGCGCACACGGTAATCGCATTTGGATGAAATCTCCGCAAGGCACAGGAACACCTCATCCCTAACAGCCATCACGAACACTCACTCACCGCGACGCACACATTACGCATTCCACCACGGCAAACCTAATTTTTTTGTTATTGCAATATAGTTAAACACTATATTTTGCTAGGGTTTTGGCCCTGCCTATATTGAATTATCGAACCTACCTGTCCCGTAGGTTGACCGCGGTATGATCAAGCACGGGCACATTGTGACGTACTGT
Organism: Sclerodactyla briareus; assembly: GCA_026419785.1. Taxonomy (NCBI): domain Eukaryota; kingdom Metazoa; phylum Echinodermata; class Holothuroidea; order Dendrochirotida; family Sclerodactylidae; genus Sclerodactyla; species Sclerodactyla briareus. The sequence continues at coordinate 43,166 of JAODTK010004666.1, read as the reverse complement.
CGTCTAAATGTCATTAGGAACAATGGTTAGGACACACACACGAGGGCACTCGTATAAACAAGGCACACCTCACGTATTTTCGCTACGCTGATGCAATTATTCGCACAATTTCAGGTATTTTATCGAAAATTCTCGCACACAGGTATGGTTTGGATATCTGTAGTGGGCCAGACGTTGGGACTTTCAGCTAATCTCACTTCGCCGGCCGGTTTAATTACGAGACAAGAGTTGTTTGTGTAGGGAAAAGTGTCGCGAGGAGGCGATATTATTGAGGGTCCCTCACTAGGCCCCACTCATCACTTACTCGCTCACTCACTCAATCATGGATGCACCATTCACACGCCTGAAAAGCTCCTGACCGCATCTCCCCGCCGCCTCCAACTGCATGGCCTCCTCTGAGCAAATGACCCAAACTACAATCTTGGACAAAATTGCTGGATCATCTACTGCCACACACGAGTCATGGCAATAGGAATGTCGTGGCGTAATACATCTACTTAATATACACCACCTCTTCCGCCTACACTGTTGAATACGACAGTGTTGCTGTCTCATATCCAACATTGTGGTGGGGGGGAGCGTGTTCATCCATCGGCTAAGGTAGGACGGGGTGTTATGGAAAACGCATGTTGTCAAAGATTGTAGGTACACTAATCCCTTGTGGTGCCTACGAAACTAAACCAAGTATAAGCTACGGAGCCAGCACACTAAATGTTGACAAAACACGGCGGACAGGAGCGTTCGTCGGGAAGCGCGTCATATGCTCGAACGAAAAAGCCAGAGAAGTATCCCCGGTTGATACTAGCGCTTTAGGTCATGTGACCTCAAATGACCTGACCCCAAGACAACAGGGATCAAGTAATCCTTATTGGCAGCCACCTACCGTGTACAGGTGTATGAATTCATTCATCAAGGAGGAATCGAGTCATCATGTTAACGAGCTAAAGCTGCCCAAAATGTCAATTGTTCAATATTGACCTATGTTTTCACCAAAATGACCATGATCTACAACCCGAGAACAATAGGGATTGTGTACTCCCAAGGGTGGTACACACGGAATGTCAACTTGATCAGACCAATTGTTTTGGACTATAATCATATCCACGAAGTTTTCAGTTTTGAAAACTGCTGACCTCAGATACACCTCTGACTCATCTCCAATACAACAGGGTTCATATACTCATTAGGGGAATTCACATACCAGTAGAGCTTGATCAAAGATGGGGTTAGAGTTATCGTGTTCACAAGCCGGAAGTCACACACACACAGACAAGGGTCACGCAACAATTAACAAAAGAGACACACACATGCCCACGCCGCCATGCTGACATAGATTCATCATGGAATCGAAAGGCGCCGTTGAATATCTCGAATCAGGCTACTGACTGCGACTGACACTCACCCATCCCCGCCCTCCCCGGAGCACCCTGGCATTACACGGTCCAGATTGGAACACTGAGTTTCCCGCTTCTTCCAATCAAGTAGGATAAACCCCAGGTTCGATCCTTGGCTCGGCAAGTATACATAGAAGAGAAAAAACACACAAACACATCAGCTCCCCAAACGAGGCAGGATGACGTTTAGCATATGGCCAACAGGCACTTCAAACCGCTGCTGAATGTAGCATTGTACCGAGAAGGGTTTTTTCCACTCGTTTTTAATTCAATGCCTTTCGAGTTTTCTCGAGGGTAGGCATGCCACAGTTTATAGGTGGTTCAGGGCCGCCACCGGGAGGCAACGTACCCATCTGAACTACGGAGCTTTTGGTCAGACCTGTCCAGATCCTCGACCAAGCATCCAGCAGGCTGAATTAAAGAAGATACTGCCCTAATGAAATAGTGACTCTAGGGTCCAAAATCTAATCGGGCTGTGCCCCCCCCCCCCCCCACCCCCGAATATTATGCAATACGAAATTTCGAACAAATCGGTCTTGCGGTTTCGGATTTAAAATCGTCTGAGCGGACACGACCGGGCAAGCGTTGTGAAACATACTATCGTGAACGCACGCACGCACACCAACACACAAAAGTTACGTGAGTTTCATCTCCGAACTGCGTCAATGGCGAGACAAAAACGAAAAGTTATTGCCAAAAGAGGTTGAGCATTTAGATTCTCAGTTGTAAGGTCCGAGTTGGATCCCAGGTCGAATCCGTGCCAGAGATTTTGGTAGGGTATATAGCTGCTGATGTGGCAGTGCACTATCGAAGTCGGATCTACTTGTCCAGACGTAGAAAGTTGTCTTAATGAACTGTATGGTTACAGAGAACAAGATATGTAGAGGGTACACTATAGAGCGGCTAAAAGTCATCCTAGTAATATATAAAACGAGCACTGGCAGGCCGTTCACTAAGGCGAATTGACATCGCATCCCGCAAATAACCATATGCACCTGATTGAGGGCGTGCTTCTGAAGGGAAGATTATATTTTATGATGAGTTATTTAGACGAGCTTGGAAGACATTATTCGAGAAAGGCCTTATACATGTAATGAAAACAAACCATGATACATGAATCCCACTTGGTATTGCAATATAATGAGCAAACTGAAACTGACCTCTAGCCTGACAACTTCAGACAAACATAGAGAGGAAGCATAGGAAAAGAATGAGAAGACATTACTCCAATAGTATACGTAAAACAAACGTAGGTACAATTTTAGAAACACATCTATCCCACGATAACTTGACAGAACACATCTATCCTACAATCCACTGTTGTGAGGCTAGTATTTTCAGTGCAAACAGTTAGAATTCATGATTAATTAGGCTTGAAATACCCGCATAAAATTTCATTCTTGAAAGCCGAAATCATGATTTTCGGTCAAACTAACTGCTGAATAGTATCACACATTAATTTGTTTGTATATCCGTTTCATGAATAGATAATAACTAAACAGATCTATAGTGAATAATTTGCAACTGAATTAGCTTGGAAACAAAATGTAACAATTGTGAAGGGCATCTTGAACTATTGGCGATGAGGTATCTAGATTCGGGAATGTTTTACTACAGAGCAACCACCAGTGTCTATATACAAGCGCTATTAGATATTAATTTCTGTCCACGTCCTTATACGTTTATTCTTTGAGAAAAAAATCGCGGTTTCCATTTGCATGCCGCAACTCGCATCGCAACCTACGGAGTGCTATAGCCTAAAAAAAAAACCGGCATTTTTGCGTAGTGGCACTTCTAGGGCGAACCAGATCACAACGAGTGAAAGGGCCGCCGATGAAACAAATCTGAACGAGAGGCGTCGTCAGACGAACCAGACAATCTAAAAATCTGAATCAAATCTCGAGCAATTGGATGAAGTTTGAAGTGAAACGGTTCTACGTAAGTGCGCGTTTAGGTGTGTTGTTATCATGAGCTCGACGACGGAACAAGTGGTAGGTACAATAAGTATACGGGGTTCAGTGAGGTGTGACGAGGTTACACTCCACTGAATCCTATACCCATAGTGTACCTAACATTCTGTGATAGTCGACTTTCCCAGTGATAAACTGACATAATAGTAATCATTTATTTTCGATTACCTCCCTGCAGGGCTGACCATCAACTCAACTGCCAGAACTCTGTGGTCCGCCTCGTCTCGCAGGATGGGAGTGATAACTCTGTGACCATCGATACAGGATGAACTTTGCGGAAGCAAGACCGATTGTGAACGGCATTCACAGATTACTGAGTGACATCGTTATATTGAAAGAGCACATCTACCTTAATTAGGACTGCACGAAAATTTTAAGAAGTGCAGGTTGAATAAGCACTGTCTCATTCTGAGTTCTAACGGAAACGGGATTAGTGAACAACCTCAAACTACAAATATTACCATATGGTAAATATATTTGGGGCGAACGAAGCGCTAGGCCGATTTCCGGTTCATTCTGGTGGTCTCATAAGACATTTGTTGGCGGCCTCGGGTGATTACACCTGCGACCCCCCCCCCCCCCCCCGCCCCCTCCCATCGAACACTCTGTATCAATATCATTTTCTCCGATAAATTGATCCTGACGCTAAGGCGGATGCAGACCGGAGGATGCGGAATAACGTAATAATCGCAGATTCACACCAGTACGAAGTACATAAAAAGTCTTAATAAGCTGCAACTGGTTTGTTTTGAAAAGATAGAGAAAATTCCCGTAGCGGCATAAATCATCCAAATGGATTGTAACGAGCACTGAGTAGGCAGAATTACCGTAACCACCAGAAGAAACGCATACCGATATCGATTCATGGGAATGCTTCACCTATATAGCAGTCTAACAGCCTAAGAACATCGAATTGCGTGATGATCATAGCCCGTCCGCCACATCTCTGGTGCGAGAATCCTTATCATCATATCATCTTCCCAAAACTTGCGTTTTTCACATGTGTTACCGACATGCATCTACGGAATATTAACCTAAAGCCATCCCAACATTGAGTCATCTTAGAATACGCGCGTAGCGAAATGGTTCAAATTCATATGTCGAAGCACCATGTTGTCAGGTAATTCCGGGTATATAACAATGAAACAGCAGTTTAACCTTTGCCGGGGGATCACAAGAAGAACTTCACGATATCATTGCAGTTAGACAAACAACTATCATTCACCACACAAGAACATAATCTTTATGCGGTCAACTAGTAAGGATACTGACAGATGATTTTTTCACAGATCCCTCATAATGCTGACATTCACATCGGGGTGTTAGGTACTTCAGGCGTGCTATTTCGCACCAAATGGCATCAAACGGGCTACCTGGAAATTGAAAAATATTTCCAGAATACTGAAAATCACGCAAAAATGTTTTTCAAAACGGAGTGGGAGTTACATAGACTGTTGGGGTATTTTTTGAGGGCTGGGGCTAGCGCTAACTGCTTCGGGGGCTTAGCGTAACCAGGGTACATACGTAATATCTTCTAACAGATTGAGGCGGACCCCGTCCCATTCAGGAGGGCGAAAAATGCGCAGGCAGGAGAAGTACGGGGGATAGAGTCCCGTATACTTCCGAGCCCCTGCCACAGTCTTCCGTCTGCATTGGTACTGGTTAGGTTTGCCACATTTTGCACCAGATTACATCAACGACCGCCTGAAAATGCCAAATTTTCTCGAAAGAGTTACAAAAGACCAGGTGAAAAAAAAAAATAATTTCCAACACGGAATAGGTGTTCACGATTTTATATTGTACCCAATTGCATAAACGGTTGTTAGGAAAAGGCAGCAAAAAATTCACCCAAGATGATATGGCCGAGTGAAACCCCCAAATTGATTCTTAAAAAGTGTAGGTACTAAGGTTGCTTTATGCCACCAAAATAATAATAATAAAAGGGCTCATCGAAATGCACATTCCCCAAGGGGGAGGAAAGCCGCTGCCCCCACATAGCCACCTCACGCTTTCCTAGAAAATGGTATAGTCCGCTCCCATCGGGACGAATCCTGGATTACGCCACTGTCAAACGGAGCGTTTTTGTGTAATCGTGTCTTCGCAGTAATTGAGTTGTAACTTTTATTTTATTTTATAGTAATTCCTTCCCATAAGAAAGTAAGGCGATAAAGCTTCTCAAGTTTTGTTCCCTAAGTCGACCACCCAGATTACCCCCCCCCCCTTCCCCACTATCCACCCAAAATTATTGGGAATCATGTAGGAAGTGTTATTGTAATAAGTCAGCCAATCAGCTGCCCGTAGTAATGTTGTTATATCTTTTTCTGTAGGTAATGTATTGGTTATTCACCGAGGTTAATATCGATTATTCTTGCAAACAGCGTTACCAAGAGACAAGTTCCGAGTGCTTGTCCCTTTTTCCACTTCTTGACAGAAGTTACATTCTTCCGAGGAACCGAATGAGGCTATCCGTTCCTTCCATTATTGTTGGATTTTATGTGATCATATATTCAGGTCATTCAGGCATGATCGGTTGTCAGTATACCAAATGCTCTTTCGCTCGCACAGGCAGGTGAGGCGACTTGCGACTCGGGAAGGGGGGGGGGGGGGGGGGGGGGTTAGGCGGGATGTGGGGTTAATTATCCCCTCATGAAAAAGTTGTTGGGGATATAATAATACATAACCCCCCCCCCCCAACTTAAAAAAAACAAAAACCTTAAAAAAATTTTATATATATTTACACATAACCATTCATATACAACTATTGGGTGTATTTCTAGCCTACTCTCTGACTTCTTGTAGGATTACTATATTGCAGTGCAATCAACATCAATGGCAGGACAATTTCTACGAAAAGTTGCGCTCCGCGCCGGCCGGCGCGCTGTTTGCACTTATCAAATTGAGGCGTGATTGGGTTTAAAATTCGCGTTTTCTTAGAAAATTCAACTGAATTGCAACTTTAAATTTGGGGTCACTTTGGACGCATCATATTTCTTGCCGTGAATAATCAAATGCTCTCTTTCGTTCGTACCCCGTAAGTTCTGAAAAATATTTTTTAATCAGATTGCCCGAACCGATCTTGTGCTGAGGTCGAGATTTTGTTGCGAACAAAATTGTACGGAGATATTTTACTATTTTTCCAGTGGGGTTCTAGGTGCCCCCCTATCAATGCGTACCCGGCTGGCCAAGGTAATGGCACATTGAGGAAGCCGTTTACCTCCACGGAATCTCCTCACTTTCCTGTAAAACTCCAATCTATGTTAGGTCAGACATTTTTATACCGCAGTTTCGAATGTGGTTTCTAACAAAACTGAAGATTGTTTGAAGGGGACAAAGGCAGTAGCAATGCAAAATTGCGATTCGATTCCTCAAGATGCATAAAATTGTGCTTGGAGACCACGTGGCTTTGCCCCTGGACCTAAACAGTGACTTTTGGTGTTCCCCTGTACCCCGAGCTGAGGCGCAAAACTTCTTAATTCTCTGGATGAATAAGTGTTCATGCAGTTTTCGTACTCCAGTTTATTAGATATATCATTTCGGCTTTGAATTAGTTTCAGAGAATGGCATCTGGGAAAGCAATGAAAATTATTAATCTGCGTCCTCCAGCGTTACACCCAGATTCTTGGCTATAAGGGACGGCGCCGGACCCAAACCAAGGGACTGTCGGCGGTCCGCTGTACCCCCTGGTAGGATAATGCAAAGCGTCGGAGGACAGCTAGGGCGAGTTCAGCCCATCTAGCTCCATCAGTTGACCATGTAAAATATTCTTGAGTCCACAACCATTGATAGTCGGATATAGGATACCGCAGTAGTTTGTGAAAATTCTGGTAGATTTTGCGTAGATTTGTTATTGACGATATGTAAGAAAGGGGTTTGAAGTCGCGTTTGTTTCCTCCAAAAACCTGAGACCAGACGATGAACAATGCCCTTGGTTCGCAGTCACATTTACGCGTGTTCTACTCGTCAACCGATGGTGCGCTCCGCCGATCCGAATATTCTAATATTTACTAGCTCCATAAATTTACCCTGTAATCGTGTCAATCAAAACCTCCCCGATACCCTGGCTATACAGCTGGACACAATAATGTTTTACCCCCTCCTTACACCCCTGAGGCATTTCCAGAATACTGAGTTAGTAGGATTTTTTTTATCGTATCCCGTACTGATCTGTAGCAACCCAGCTACGTCCCTGATATCATCTCAAATAACCATCTCTGTAGTACTATTTTTCAACGCTCGTTTTTTTTAATTAATTATGAGAAAACAACCTGATGATATCCAATTCCAAGACTGGTATATGCAGCCTACAAAACACTCGGAAGTGCCGTTTTTGACATCTGAGGGCTTGTAAATACCAACATTTCTCAAACTACCTCCGCGCCAGCCCGTGGTGGCGCTTCGCTCCGCGTTAAGATAAGACCAAGATCATATATCCATCAAAAAAACGGATCGCCGCCCGTGGGACACAGGGATAATGGTATTGCCGTTGTAGGCGTGTAAAAGAATGTGTAGAATGTGTAATGTTATCTTCAACTGATGCAACTTCGATGAATATCTGGAGGACTGTGGACAACTTATACACTCACACATTACGGGAGACACATGTACGGTGATCTGTTAATTCAGGAGATCATACGAGGTCCCAACTATAGGACCGCTTGAGATGAACGATAAGTCTCTCCGTGGTTTCCTGACAGATATCGATCCTTCCTCTGATAAGCGTTACTGGCTCCAAAGTTCAAGACGGGTTTGTGTGACAAACGGAGCCTTCGGTATCCGTTCCTAAACCAAAAGCGGGGCCCGGTGATTCCGGTGACTGCCTACAAATGTTATTGGCCATCAGAAAATGAAAAGTTCTGCAGGGAATCGATTACTAATCATGCGAAATCATCGCTCGTGGAACCATTGAGAGAGGTTTGTATACACTCTGTTCACCTCGAATTACATTTGACCTGGCCCCAAATATAATGATTCTTGTATGCCTATTAATCATGGAGATCAAAGGTAATAAATACGAGTTTCATTAATCCAGAAACTTTAACGTGACAAGCTAAAATGGACCAAAATTCTAACAATTTGGGAATTGTTTCTAAGGTTTGATTTTGACTGAACATGACCCCTGGTCTCCACAAACACAACAGGGTTCTTGTACATTCCCCAACCCTCCCCGCACGAAAAAAAAATGTTTTTTTTTTTTCTGGCTAAAGATTCTGGGCTGCGTTACCAACAAGTTAATTTAAGGCTTGCGGACCGCAGTAATTCAGCGACCTTTGACTGCTCCAAATTCATAGGGATCATGTACCCGTTATGAGAAGCGCACATAGGTCTTATATACAACGTATCATTCCGACTAATCGAGGTGGGGTTGATAATCAAGACTAAAATGAGCTAAAACAGCTATATTGGTTTTTACCCAATTTTTCAAAACAAAATTATGACACCCCGGTGTGGTGACTCTCAAATTAGAGGGTTACTTGTACTTCCAATACAAAAGCTTCATATTCATTCCGGAGTTCCAAAACTTCAAATGAATTATATGACTTTCATGTTCACAAGGTTCAAATACGTTGACCCTCTGTGACATCGATGACCTTGACCATATTCCAATACAATAGGGATAGAGTCACTCACCAAGGTGCGAGCTTGATCATGATGCATTGGGTGGGGCTAAGGTTATGTGTTTCCACAAGCCAGGCGTCAAAACAACCACACACACACCACACAACAGCCAAACGCACCCACCCCCCACAGACACACACAACACACCACACACAACACACATACAACATTTCATACACCACACTCATGACAGCTATTCACACCCCTACTAATCAAAGAATGGAAAAGACGAAGCGAGCCCCGCTGGTGATGCTCGGTCGTCGCCCACATCTCCGCCGGTAGCATTGGCCAAACCCGAGTGGCGGTCCGGTTTCGGAGACTGAAACATCCCATCGATCATTAGGGGATGGGGTAGGCCAAATGTCGCGAGATAAGCAGAGGTGGCCACACCACTGACATGGTCTGGTCCTGGCAATGATCCGCGTGACAACAGGTATCTCTCGCTTGCCGTGGACACATCGGTATCTTTGGGATCACAGGTAACACAATTAACCATAGTGGAAGGCATATGCTGAAGCCCAGTATGTGTCTGGTTCCAGGGTACACTACGACCGGCTAAGATACACTCGGTTTGAAGGTTCAGGGGACCAACCCATCTGCCCATTCTCGCGTACGTAATGCCTACGTGCGTGTCAGCGGAATGGCTAGTGTATCCTCTTGGTCTCATAAATTAGCTACCGTGATACAGCAGTCTGGGCACCGATTTTTTTAGAGGCAGTGGCTCCAGGATTTCTTTCATTTCATTTATTTCAATGTTTTATCGCAAAAATGAAATTAAACATAGAGATGAATTTATAATTACTCTAAATAGTACCAAGGGATACAAGAATTGTTGATATATGATCAAATCGATGGGAAGTTACACGTAAAAGCTATAAGGCTTAACAAGGGGGAGTTGTACTCCCCATAGATAGCGGAAGAATTAGTTATAACTAGATGAGTATACACACAGAAAAAGAAAATAACAAATATTAATGAATTAATTAATAGTCATGAATGAGGTACTCATTATAGAGTTTCAATCTATAGGGGCTGGATTAATCTTTTTTTTTAATTATTCCTCTTAAGACGCAAGAGAAGGAGAAACCTTCAGGCATTTGGTAGGGAACTCCACATTTTAGTCGCACGGTGTACGTAAGCTAAATGCTCAAATTTACTGCGAAGTTGATTGATATGCTGATTAATACGCCTGGTTCTATCTGAATGAATTGGGTATTGCCTAATCACAAATCGTTAAATACCATAAGGTAGTCAGTGATTCCCCAGCTTTGAACGAAACAAGCAACATGTAAATTGATCATATCAGTTGACTTTAATAAATTAAACTTCTAAATAGCTGGCTGGTATGCTCACGTGGTTCTGCATTGGCATTATGACGCACTGCTCGTTTTCTGAAGTACGCTTAACTGTACTAGATTAGACCACGCACGTTCCACTTCCAAATGGTAGAACAATACGGTTACGACGGTAATTTAGAGTCTGGTAAAGTGTACGGAGGATATTACTTGAAAGAAGGTGCTTAAGCTTGCATAATATGCCACAGTTAATGATTCGATTATGGTTCCCTGAAAATTCGATGGAAGACCCTGATTATTTCTATCCTTGGACTTCGGTACAAATCAGAGTGTTACTAAGGATGGAACCGTACAATCATTCTGAAAAGAAGCAACACCTACACTTATTTGATCGATAGCTTTCTTTCTGGTTCGGTATCAGGGTCGGTCTATCATCTGAGCGTACCAAGCTTCCCCTGGCCTTCCCCAAGTAAACAGTGTTCCGGCTAAAAAACACGCCATTTATATATTCCCTGACATAATTATATGAATGGCTAGCCATCCGTAATCAATTCAAAAGTTAAGACTGTTTGCAGAGACTGTATCCTGTATCGACATATTGCCAATGAGATGATTCACATGTCTTACTGAAGATCTTAATTGCCTAATCAAGGTAGGAACATGACTGACCGTTGACCTTTAATGTTCTCGTGCTTCCCTTGGAAAGTACCATGAAACGCCCTATTCATCGTGGGCACCTCTGTGTGGCAATAAGCGGCACATGTTCATCCATACTTTGGAATTGAACATCGATATGGGATAGTCTCGGCACGTTTTGCAGATCAACCCTCCCAGCTACAGAATGAAACGGAGTCTTCTGAAGATGAACATTTACCTCACAGGCACACACCGATCCCGGCGAAATCGATCGCGTTAAAAGCACTGCATCGGGTCCACGCCTGAATATTGCTTGCTCCTTCCGCGACCTGTGACCCCTACCGCAGGTCAGATGTTTGTCATACGTTGGGAGTACACACAGAGCCTGTTGAAAACTACATACACAGCGAGGATGTTGAAGCATGTTTTCCCAATTAATACTGATGTCCTGGAAAAAAACGTGACCTCTCTCGCTCGCCTCTCCAGAATCGTCGTGTAGTAAGCACCAAGAATGGTCTGTTAGCTCAGCAGACAGTTCGGCAGAGAAGATTTTTCAGAAGGCCATAGAAATGTTGGTGTGTGACAAGTTACGTTATGTTCAGACATGAACTTGTGCTAAATTTGTGCTGATCTCTGATTTGATTAATTGCGCATATGATTACACACACCCATACGCCAGGATGGTATGAACCTGTGTTTCTTTCGTTGTAGTCACTGGTATCACACGGTTGTGGAGCACGGGGTTGGGAGGGGGGGGGGGGGTCACAAGTACAATTTGTTTTTCTGGAGCTAGGATCTATTTCAATGATTATTACTGGTTGGGTTGATTGCTTGGGGCATTGTTGACCGGACATGACCCAAAAACAATAGTGATAATATATCCCGCATGGCCAACCTATTCTACGTCGGAGTTCTACTATACATCCCTTCCATCGGACAGTTATCGTGTTCAATGTTTGTTGACTTTGACCTCTGTTGACCTTAGTACCTTGAACTGGACCTCACAACCATCTGGACAATTCAATCCACTATGGCAATGCATGGGCCATAGCGTGGATCGTGGAGGGGGTGGGGGATACATCTCCTCAATATTTGATATTGGGGGAAAGCCAAGGTGATCACCCCCCCCCCTTCGCGGTGGTCCGTGAAAAATAATTTTAAAGAATACTTACATGAACTGCGGGTAGCAACGATGAATTTTTCGATGTGGAAGCACTGGCACTACTACTACTTAGCATATATCCCGGCAAATGTAGTTCGTTGTAGGCAGCCGAGGCGACCCACGCTCAAAATGCAAAAATCGAAACGAACGATCGCTGGTCCAATGGACCGTTTTCCTTGTAGACCTTCCACATCCAGAGACGTCGAGTATACTAGATGAATAACATCACTAAGAAGGTCTTTTCAATAAAGAACGTGCCCTCGCATGGTTTCCGTGAAAAACGTGTTCGCATGTACAATACGTAGTGGATGCAGGACGTTTCGAGCCAAAAACTTCCATTTTTGGCCAGCCACCATATCGGCCAACCTTGTTGGTCATTTCAGCCAACCACGCAGCGATTCGACCACCACCTGGGCGTTTCGGCTAACCCGATTTTATTTCTAGGGACATGGGAGGAGACTTACAGAAAGAACTATTATTTGGGACTTTCGGCCAACCATATTCTATTCTTAGCAATCGGGAATTGGAAAAGGACGGTTTTTACATAGCTTGTTTTGATGAACTGCTGTACCAACCCCCCGATAAACAGGTGTAACTAAAGCTTCATGTTAGAGGCTACGTATCAATTGCGCCTCTATATTATTAGCCCTGGTCATTGGTGCACCTAGCGAGACCCACAAGTCGGGTCAGTGGTGCCTAAAAGTTCTTACCCATAGCAGGTCTACTTCGCGGGTCCCTGCTGAATAGTAACTAGATAATGAGAAGTAGTAGAAGGTATGGCACCATACTCAATAGTGGCAAAGGAAATATCGTCAGCTTCGCCGGGATTCGAACTCCCAACCTTCGATTACAGCAAGGCACCCTACTGGGTTTGTTCCGTTCTCCACCTAATATTGTAAGATTCTGATAGTGCCACTGGCAAGAAATGCAGGAAACAACGCATAATTTCTAACGTCATGGAGAAGCGGATTCTAAGTTTTACAAACTTAGTGCTACTAAATGCCTATCTTTCGCGCATTTTTGTCCATTTTTACACTACTGGGAGCTGGAAGATGTTCTCTGGAATATGCCTCTCCCAGAAGTGGGAAACTTTTTTTCCGCGAGACAATTTCCGTAGAAATAGATTTCTGGGGACATATTTTCTCCATGTGCTAGATGATTTGGACACAGCATAGCGCCAAAGGATTTCTTTTCGCAATTTGTGGGAAAAAATGAAACTTTCAACGTTACGTGCCAACCAATGATACTCCATTTGGGGGGGACACTCATTTGATAACCCATTTGATACTTCATTATACTCTATCAGGCTTGGACCCCTCGCTTTCAAAAGTCCTGCACCCGCCCCTGGATGGGCCTCTAAGCCCCCTAACTGATAACTATCCTGAGCAAACTTACACTCCAATAGCTGCATCCCTAAGAGCTCACGACTCCCCGACAATGTAAATGATACTCACAGGCGTGTCAGCCCCCCCCCCCCCCCCCTCCTCCTTTTTGTGAATTTGTCCGGTGAATATCGGTCATTCCGGGAGTCTACGACGCCCGGTAGACCCGTGTTGTTGTCAACTCCATAGACGTCTTCTTTTTATGATGCACAGAATTATATGAACTCAACTCACATGCTGAGTTTAAGCCCTCTCCATCTCCGCGAGTTTACCTTGACTGACGGACACACACACACACATACCCAGCATTCAAAAGCTTGTCAGGATTGGGACCTCCGTTGACCTTGGACCAGATTCCAAAATTAAGGATCAGCTACTCCATTTGGCCAACTCAATGTTAAGTATGAGCCGTCTTCATCTTTGCGTTGAATAGCTATCAACAGATGTGTGTAACGAACACACACACACCAGCATCATTGCATAGTTCATCTTTAGCCTCGGGTGGTGGGTGGGCGGATAGATCCCTTTGCATTATCTATATCCACCCCACCCATGAGGACAGAATGAACAAGTAGGCCTAACAATTTCAAATACGAACCAGAAATTACATTTTAGAAACGATTCAAGCTCTGGAGGATGGCGCACTCATTCTCAAATGTGTAGAGGGAGAGAGATCCAGGGGCAAACTCCTGGCGGCCGATTGCCAGAGTATCGAGACGACACCTTCATAAACTGTAGACAAGGCTGACTAAAGCTGACCGAAGTGGGCGTGTATCTGGTTATACAATAGCATATCTTTAGGAGGGCTTGCGTGAAGTTCTTTATGGGCTTGTAGGTGAGCAGCAGGATTTTAAGAATAACCTCTTATTGACAGGGAGCCATGCAGTAGAGACATTGTAGTATCGAGGATATGATCTCCTGCCCGGGCAAAACTCAACAGATCCTTCTAGTTGAGGTGTTCGCATGTTGAAGATGGTGAATTCCTCATTAGACAGTCCATATAGTGAAGTGTCAAATCTGCTGTTATTGAGAGTGAATCAAGCGATTTTGTGAGGAAATCTAGTATCCGTTCATACATCTGATGATCGGGGAACTTCCTCATCATGCTAATTCATGTTGCGTGATGATCAATGATAGCTCCGGTTTTGCCAACGGGGGCATGGATTGGAAGAGGCCCTCCAAAAAAAAAAAATGGAACAGAAATGGAGCAATTCTTCAGGGCTTTCCTTGTGGTCCATCAGTGAATGTAAGAAGTGCAATTGTTGCGACAAGTTAGATACTCATCCCGAGAAGATATCTCAAATAAATACAGTGCATGGCCGAGTGCCAATCCCCGAGAGAGGTTGGGCGATCCAGGAACTGCACAGCTCCTTGAGCGCAAGTAGTGCTTAATCATCTGGATACTGCTGTGAGGTGGACTGGGCTCTGAGGATTCTTACACGATCAACCATCCAGGGACTTATCTGGGGTAATTGGTCAGACGGTGGGGGAGAAAAAGAGTACTTTTCTCCAATGACAACTTCTCCCATTCCGTTTTCAATCCTTGTGACAGCACCGTGATGAGTGGTGTCTAATTTCTACCGGTGATGAACCGCCACATATTGGTTAGCTTTGTTTTCAATGTCCCTACACTATAAAAAAATTTCCCGAATATTCACTTTCCTATCCCCTCCCCTCTCTTTCTCCATCCATTCGCCATGTTGCTACCTCCTCTGAAAATACCAGGCTTTCCTTCCCAGTAAAGTAGGGGGAATTCTGCTCCATGCCTGACCCTCTTCGCACAAATGTTGATTGGGGTTTTGATATTCATCCGATTGCCTGGGTAAGGGGGCATAGTTTTAACTGAAAAACAAGGCGATCGCCCCCAGTGTCTCACCTGGTTCAGCCTGGTTGCGCAATCAGTGTTCACTTCTATTAGTCACATGCGAACAATTACAAGGCATTCCATTATTTCATCTCTGTCTTTATTCCACAAATGAACCACCCATTCCTGACAGGGCATGTCGCCTCACCCAACTATGTCTGCACTGTTACTCAACACACACTCACACATACACGCCATAGTGACCACTATGACTCCTCCGATTTCATATTCAGGTCGAGACAAAAAAAAGGGATGCTCAGACTGCAATAACTACAGTGGGGTAGACTCCTCCCTGTTTCTTGTGAAAATCCAAATTGTGGCTCAAATATTCCTTTTGCAGCGGGAATATTATGTAATCATCAACGACTCTTCCCAAACACAGTACAGGTAACAATTTATCACAGATACAACAAGATTCATATCAATTGCATTGACATGCTCATTTATTCAGCATTGATGCATCCGACCACCTTTTTGAAAGGAGACTGGATGTCAACAAACAAATTTCAAAAACTTTTTGAACATTTCCCACAGTCGTGGGGCAGACTTGTTCTGTGAATCACTAAATTGATGATTTGAACAATTATACATTAGTTTGGGGGAAAATGACCAAATGTAGTTATCCATTATGCAAGAAATCATGTTATTCAAGGATTTGTTTCCATTTCTCCTGAAGGGGACTACAAACCATGGCCGATAAAAGGCTGGGAGTGCCTAACCTGTATCAGGTTGGGTAAGCAGGTAATAGTTAATGTCACTTCAACATTGATGGTATAGTGTATCAAGAGTTAACACAGTCACCTCTTCCTAGTTCCACAACCCCTGCTAGGGGACTGAATCAGATTGGTTCTGCAGAGTACAACCACCCCCCCCCCCCCCCAGACATAGTACCACAACCCACAAAACCTCACAAAATATCAACAGCAATACCTGAACTGCTACCAATGCCCCTCATTTATTTATATGTAAATTCTGCACAGTGCGGATTTCAGCAGAGGCACAAGAGGGGAGAACAGTGCCAGTCCCTCTCACAAGATGCCAAAAATACTCGAAAATGAAAATAGCCTTGGACCAGTTGTGATCCATGGGCTAATGCCAACCCTCCCCTCCACCCCATCACCAAAATCCTGACTATAATGTTATTCACATGAGGGATATGGAACATATTTCCGCAGAATTTTAGGAAACAGTTTCGGATGTTACTCGCTCAAAAATTCACTCACCTCAGCAAATAACATTGAATGATTTGGTTTAAACATAACCAATCATTGAGTAGCTCTATTGCCTGTTATCTCAGTCACTGGACTGATATATTTTTGCTCTGTGGTTGTATGTTCATTTACATCATTGAGTCATTGACATGCCCAGAACAAGAGCAAATATTCGCACTGCTAATTATTTTTATTTCATGCATGCGTCCCCCCTCTGGAAATGCATTATTCCTGATGGAGTTCAGAGAAATTTGTATGATGCTCAGTAGTGAAATGTAGTAGCACAATGAAGATAAAATCTCTCTTCTCTAAACGGGCAAAATCACAATGGCACATAGAGGAACCCGTCATAGGTAATCACATGTGATGAAGATGCATTGGACAGTCCAGCACGATGGGAATAATGGCAAAACAATCATTGACGCACATACATAGTAGAGTGGAATTAGCTTAGTTTAGTGAAGAAGGTGCCTGTCTCGTGGGGATTATTCTTATTTTGTATATCTTGCCACAGAAGCTGGACAATGACCAGGGCTGCATTCAATATTCTCCTTCCCTTTGTGCTCGTCAAAGGACGATCTACTGCAGCCATCATGCCAATTATCTGCCAGAAAGAAAAAGAGCAACCTTTTTTTCAGTTTGTCAACTTTGAGCTTGCCAGACCTGGTCTCCTGAACAATTCATTAGATAGCTTATGCCATGGAAATTGAACTCCACTTAGGAACTGACCTCCAATATCCTTCTGCCATCTGTGTCAGTCCTGGAGACTATCCATTGCACAACAATGGCCTGAAACCCTCGCGACCACCCAAGTGTCAAAATCATCTCGAATTTAACTTCATCAGCATTTACACTAACACATAAACAGTCAAATATATATTATATATATATATATATAATATATATATATATATATATATATTATATATATATATATATATATATATATATGATTCAGAATAGCCTCAAAACAACTTGTAACGGCTGGATGATTAGCACTTTTTTTGGAGTGAGTGGGTGGAGGAGGGGGGGGGGGGCAACCACCCACTAAACCAGGCCTCCCTTTAAGAGATCAAAATACAGAAACTACAATAACAATCCAAGACCCATCAGTAACCTCCACATAACCAAATAATTACTATCAAACAATTAACAATTCCAATCTTACAAAGACTCCTGACAAAGAACACCAACAGAAAACAGGAATTTTGTGCAAAACAATTCGTTCGAAGGGAAACTGGAGACATCGCCTGTATAAGTGCTTCCTCCGTGGAATGTTTCAAAACCAGAAAATCCACAAGTTTGTGATTTCTTGGACTCTATAGCCAAGTTTACACTCAAGCAATCTAGGTGACGTTAATGTACAGCTTAGATACTACAAAAATTACAAAGTGGCTGGCTGTTGCCGCCAAAACTTTACTTTCTTCCTATGTACTCATCAAGGGAGTACTCCTGTAAGGTTTGAACTCGATACAACAAGGCAAGTTTGACTGAGACGGATCACGAGGTAAGAGTACCAGAAGACTAAAAATTCCACCAAGTTTCCAACTTTCCCAAACTTGACCTCCTACATCAATGAATAACATTCGTGTACTTATTATGGGGAACACATCTACCAAGTTAGGCTTTGTTAGATTTAGTTTTCTGTCAAGACGTTTTGTTTTCTCACAATGTGTCATACACAAATCTACTAGTGAGGCTCATTTTCCCTTCTGTATAATGACATTGTCAATGGCTCGCATTAACCACATATTTTATACTGTTTCAATTTATCAGAATCTTCATGATATGAGGGGGCTGATCACATCATGTGTTCAGAAGCTTAGAACTCAAACTTAGGTTAACTGCACGCAGTCAAGTGTATTGACCCCGCTGCGGTGCATCTGATTCGCCCTCATATTTGTAATGTAAAAAATCATGCATATTCACAACCTGACCATCTGAAAAGTGCTACAAGAAGTTTGGATTGGCACGGATCAGAAAAAAAGTGGAAAAGCGGGTCGAGTTAAATGGAGGGGCCAGAAGAACAACAATCATCGTGTATAGGAACTAGTGTACTATGCATAGCTGACTCGATTACAAACTGAGATAGCTGAATTACAAAATTTCCCCGATAATTGACCTCTATTTACACTAAAATCACTAGCACTTGTTCACCCATCATGGGGAGGAACGTACCAACCAAATTGGATCCCAATTCCTAACCAGAGTTTTTTGTAGCAAGGTTTTCAAAAAGCACATGTTTTGCATCAGCTCCATATCAGGGAGGTCCCCACGGTGGCCCTGTAATATCACATTACGCAGAATGGGTCTCGAGAGCGACTGCTCCAACCCCACCGGCCACATGTTTTGAAAGATCAGTGCGGTTGCAATAAAATCCCAACCCCACTGCCGCTAGTGACTGCAGTTTCTACAAGGATCATAAATCTTCGGACCAGAGTCGCAAGAGTCTCGACCACCAAGGTCAATCCTTGTTTTTTTACTCCAGCATGTTGTCGGTCGTAACAGCGGCAGATCTGCCATGACACAGCTACGTCCTTAGCAGGAGGGGGTATTCTCTCTTGGGGCGACCTTTTCTCATGCACAAGAAGTATTTTGATATACACGCTCGTATCTGCTAATATTCAGTCTGGGAGCTTGATAGCCTACTGACACGGAATCAACACTATTGATTATTATGGCAAACATACCACCAACTTTGACTTTATCTGGCAAGGCATTTCCATTTTTGCCCAAAATTGCCCCCCAACTTACAATATATAGTGCTCAATAGTGCTATGTTCTGATTATGGGGAACAAGCCTACCATGTTTGAACTTGACGGGACCAGTTTTCACTTTTTCTCCCCCAAAAAGACTGCCCACTGACACTAAACTCAATAGGGTTCATTTACACCATTGGGGGAACATACCAGCCTGATTCGCGCTAGCTGAAAAGCTTGCAAACTTGCATCTCTATTGTGTGTATGCCCATGCACCAGTTCTGTCAAATATGCTAAAAGTGTGCATATGTTCAAATTTGTGCCATGTTCTTCCTAAAATAGAAATTCATGCGAATCACTAAGCGACGCGGAATATCCAATTCAAATTTGCAAGTGTTGAAAAGCTCATCCTATTCAATGAGATCTTGGCAACAATTCAGGATGAATATTTAGACTTGCAGGTGCTTTGCTGATGGTGGATGGGGGATCAAAACCTGACAAACGGCCAGGGAGGGGCCACGACCTTGCCAGAGTTTGTGAGAACCCCCTTCTCCTTTCTCGGCAGAGAGGAACAACACACCAATCTCCAAAAGCAACCACCGATGGAAATATCAGCCAAACTCTGGGTACGATGAGGATCACCCAGGGCGAACGTGGACTCTCTGTGTCCTTCTCTTGTTTGGTGGTCTTGGTTTCCGTGCAACCCTTCTTGATCAGTGGCTTGCTGATTTGACCACTTGTCTTTTTAGAGGTCTGCAAAATGAAAAAGCGGATTACTTACTACTTCCACTAATTGATGCATGTCTTCTTCACATCTACACCCAGTGTTTGCAACAGCATTCTTTGTAACTTTGTTGAGGGTTGTGGATACACCCATGTAGACCCACTTGGGTCCTCTCACTGATTCAGCTAGTTCCCAACATGCATAACATCACTTTGGCGCACCTGCGTCCATTAGGCTAGGGGGATGCACACATACCTATCGGGGTTAGGAACAGCTTAGGCTGACAACAGCCTTACGATGCAGAACAGGATCAAGAGGGAGAACCAGGAAGCCAATATTCAATGACCTTGGATGACGATCGCCCCAACCCAAAAGGAAATGGACCATGTACTCATCAGGGGGAGACCCACAAACCAAATATAAGCTTGATTGAACCCAGTGAGTCAAGTTATCGTGACCACAAGCAGAAATTTGCCCAAATATCTATTTTTCACAATTTTCCAACAGAAATGAACTCAATGAAAAACAATAGCGTTTCTTGCACCCTCAAGTAGTAGGCTGCAGCCAAATTCCACTTTGATCAAGCATTCTGGACATATCATGATCACAAGTATTCATACTCCAAATCTGTTGACCTCAGATGACCTTTGATCGTGGCCCCAAAACATAGGGTCCAAGCTGGAACCCACTACCGAGTATGAGCGTTTCATCCATTAGAGTGGGGTTGAAATGTTGTGATCAAAAGCAAAAATTGGCCAAAATGTATATATAATTTTTAACGGTTTTCAATTTTTTTTTTTTTACAAAAAATTATCCACAATCTGCAGCAAAACTGACCGGGTTACTCTCCCCCCCCCCCCTTCTAAGAAAGCACACAGAATTCCCACATGATTCGGACTAAGCAATTCTAGACTTATCATGTACACAAGGTTTTTCAGGCAATGACCTTTGACCTGACCCCAAGATAATAGATCTGTGTACTCGCATGAGTAGGAGAAACCCACATACGAGTATGAGCTGCATCCATCCAGGTGGCGTTGATGTATCCGCAATCACAAGCCTAGCGTCTCACACACACACAAAACGGGCATGAGGTATAAAGATTCCTTGACAACGAAAAACTTTAAAAAAACCGACCTAGCCACTAAAGCCAGTAATTTTATTACACCTGGAAATCCACGTGTCCCTGACCCCTCAACATTTTTGGTGGAATTTGTCAAGGGTCTAAGAGTCCGAAATGAAAGATTCATTAGAGATACAGTTCTGTGAAAAACACATGATAACTGTTATATTGAAAACCAACTTTTATTTACAAGGTGTAAAAACTCATCATGGTTCAATAGCACTCGACCATCTTCAACTGCACCACACAGCATGTAGGGTGGACCTCTGCAACATGCCATAATCATGTAGGCCTTCCTCTGCAACATGCCATCATATCATGTAGGCCTTCCTCTGCACATGCCATATCATGAAGGCCTTCCTCTGCAACATGCCGTCATATCATGTAGGCCTTTCTCTGCAGCATGCCATATCATGTAGGCCTTTCTTCTCTGCAGCAAATGCCATATCATGTAGGCCTTTCTCTGGCAGCATGCCATATCATGTAGGCCTTCTCTGCAACATGCCTTCATATCATGTAGGCCTTCCTCTGCAACATGCCATACATGTAGGCCTTTCTCTGCAGCATGCCATGTCATGTAGGCCTTTCTCTGCAGCATGCATATCATGTAGGCCTTCTCTGCAGCATGCCATGTCATGTAGGCCTTTCTCTGCCGCATGCCATAATCATGTAGGCCTTTCTCTGCAGCATGCCATATCATGTAGGCCTTTCTCTGCAACATGCCATATCACGTAGGCCTTCCTCTGCAACATGCCATCATATCATGTAGGCCTTTCTCTGCAGCATGCATATCATGTAGGCCTTCCTCTGCAGCATGCCATATCATGTAGGCCTTTCTCTGCAGCATGCCATATCATGTAGGCCTTTCTCTGCAGCATGCCATATCATGTAGACAGTTGCAAAGATTGCAACAAAATGTTTTGAACAGTATGTTAACAGATAAGAGGTTTCATTTGAAGATTAAAATACGTTTGAATGTGGTAACCAAAACAATCCTGTGTTGAAGGAGTAGGAGAAAATCAGCCATGTCTCTGCAAGAATAGACTCAGACTATAAGGGATACATTCTAGTGCCATGTAATGAGCATCCCATACGAGAATTATGGACTTTTTTGTAATGGACCGCGACATATCTCTCCTGAAATCGGTACAAAAAAAGGAGACCTCAAAAGTGGCTCACACTTAGAATAGGCGACGCTAGATAGCACCCAATGTAGAAAATAACTGGTATTGAAGGAGTGGCTGATGAAACCATGGGTATCGAATATTTTCAACAGAAGAGAGTGACAAACCTTCTTAGAAACTTTCTTCTTTAACTTCTTGGTGAGTTTGGTAGTTTTGACCTTATTACTGACATCCTTGACCTTGTAGATCCTCACCAGCCAGTTCGAGGTCGTGTAGGCCTCCTCCAGATGTTGGAGAGATATCCTTGTTACCAATCTCCACCCCCTGGTACGGTCATAGCCTGAGGGCGTCCGAAAGTCGAGCTGGAACGTGAAACAGCAAATTAAAGGGCAAGGGTTGGAAGCAAGCTGGATACAACGGAGGTTATATCGTGGAGAATGGAAAACTCTATCTATAGGTTCAAACCCCATTTCAATATGAAGTTCCTATGTGGAGTTATTGGAGTCTGGTCCATTATGCAGCGAAATTGGGGGAGAATTTCAAATGCGCAATAACGCATGACGTCACACTTGGACAACCCGTTATGCCACCATGTATTTCATTGTTTCATTTTGTTGAATAAGTGAACGTTAGCAGAAGTATCTGTTTTCCTTCCTCGCACCAAAGTAACAATCCAACAACATACCAACACAACACACTGCAGAAATTCTATACCATAGACTTAAAGCTTTTCGAAGTGGAAAATAATGTGTGAATTAACTCTGTACGGAAAGTCGTATGAACTTCAGGATTCGGACCGAGGCATTTAGTTCTTCTCCAGCTAATATATTAATCTCTTAATGATTCATCCTGCAGTTGTCCTTCGAACTGACCCTATGATCAACGTAATGCATTCTGGAGACTGTACTCTCAAGATCTACTGTTGACCACAGAATTCCTCTGACCTGTACCAAACACAATAAATCATTCTACAGGTAGCCACTACCATTGTTGGCACAAGCTTTTTTTTCTGGGAGGGAATTCCCTTCCTGTGATTTATTTTGGGAAGAATTTAGAAGTGAAAAGAGGGACTTGCAGCATAGTAACACTAAACAACCTCAAAATTCTGGAATGCTTGGGAGGGACTGTCCTTCTTGACATAATTTATTGGGAGGGATTTCAGCAACTAGCAGGAGAAATCCCCTCTTTCCCCTTCCTTAGCGTCAACACTGAGCACTACACAGAAGCGAGGTCAGGTTTAGTTTAGCCAAGCAGAGAGGTGCACATGGCTCACCCTACAGTACAACAGAAGTCATATCGTGGAGAATGGAAAACTCTATCTATAGGTTCAAACCCCATTTCAATATGAAGTTCCTATGCTGGGTTATTGACTTTCAAAGTTTGGTCAATTATGCAGAGAAATTGGGAAGAAACCCAACTGTACAATAACATGACGGTCAAACATGAGACAACAGGAAAGTAGGTTATGTAGTTCATTGTTTAATTCAGTGAATAGAGTCAACATCAGCTAGAGGTTTGTTGTCTTTCTCTCACCAAAGTAACTGCCAACATCTACCAACCCACTGCAGCAATCCTCTCGCATAGACTGAATGTTTTTCGAAGTGAATTTCAATAGAAAACAAAAAATGCTCACAGGGTTGTGCAAGAAGGACTAATTTTTATGAATGATGGGGAGCTTTCGATCTGGTGCAAACACATGCACAAACTTCAAAAGACTGCATCTCTGTAACAGAAAGTTGTATGAACTTCAGCTGACACATTAGCCTCTTTACATCCGACATCCTGACATATTGAACATCCTGACGCAAAGATAGTGCATTTACTGCTTAACAAAGACTCATTTGTGCCTAGGAATATAACAACTCATATAAGACCCCCCTTCCACACAGGGCTACGGCCCTACTATGCTCATCACAATCAATGAGATTGTGGCATGGTCGCTGTGTAACTGGATTACACTTTTTAGTGTGAACACAACCACGACCTACCACAGGTATACTACACGCTGTATACCACAGGTATTCTACACGCTGTATGCTATGCTCATCACAATCAATGAGATTGTGGCATGGTCGCTGTGTAACTGGAATACACTTTTTAGTGTGAACACAACCACGACCTACCACAGGTATACTACATGTTGTATGCTTTGCCCTCGTGTAACATCATCATTTTTCTTAACCACACACTTGACGTCAACAGTTTGGTTCTGACATTTTGCCAGCAGGGCCAGCTGGGTCCCACTGGTCACAGTTGGAGGGCAACAACACTGGGGTGCATGGACTATGCTCGAACGTAGTGGGAAAACGCAGGGCCATGCCCTGCTTTTCACTTTCTAGCGCTTCACTGCTGCTGCGATGCCCCGTCCACACTACGTACCCCATCTGCTTCCCCAGATGATATGATGATGATTTTTTATTTCAATTGCACCACAATAATTCTGTGCATGCTCACAAACCTCCATGACTATGTTACTAGAACCCTTAAGGTATCAATGACCTTTTTTTTTGGGGGGGGGGTAGTTAATAATACCTACATGCCCTGGAAGTTTCCCAGTTTGAATTCAACCATAATGCAACCCCCTGTGAACATAATTTTGTTAGCTAGGAACATGCTCCTCAATCAAAATCTGACCATCCCTAAAAAACGAAAATCAAATCCTCCTGTTCCTTGATGTATCAATTGTGAATGCTCATTTTTTGTATAATAGTCACCTGCACTTCTCCAAACGATAGTAGCACATTTTGTACATCAGACAGTTGAGCAATGTGGGCGATCCACCTTTATCCACCCGGAATTTCCCTCCAGTTGGCTGTGAAGTAGTCGGTCTCCTGTAAACAGGGGAAATTATTAGGAACAATAGCTGTGCAGAACCTTCCCAAAATGTACAATGACCAGCTCCACTCATTCTGATATAACATAACTTAAGATCATAACCGAATCGAAAGGCTCCGTGATTTCTTGACTGATCCTGAGCATTCTAGACTTTGTTGTGTTCACAAGGATTTCATACTTTGACCAAAATTGACCCCTCATTGCTACAAAAACCAGAATTAACCCCTGATCGTTACGAAATAAAAAGCGTTCCTGTAAACATAGTTAGAAACCCACACACCAAATCACTGCTTCTTTGCTACAGTCAGGCTTGGTTTTGCTTGATTACAAACTCAAAATACCCCCAAAAATCAACATTTCACTTTTCCCCAGAATAACCCCTGGGTCGGTAAAAAAATCTATAGCGTTTCAATACGCATCGTCAGAAATCCACACACCAAAATTTCAGCTTGATGGCCAGTCAGGCTGGACTTAGCTCGATTACAAGCATTTTACCAAAAATTCCACTGGCTGCTAAGAATATGCCCTAAGATGCCAGTGTCACATGACAGTATCAACACTGAGTGGCTTATGTACAATTCAATATTCCTACAAGCCACATCCTGCAGAGGAATAATTCCTCCAGAATCTACCAATTTGCTTGTTCATAATTTTTGCTCTCAATCCCCCCCTCCTGAAAATTGGAGAGTTGGAACCCCCCCCCCCCCCACAAAAAAAAAAAGGACTCAAGCATGAATGCTGCGCCAAGCAGAGAACTTTCACTGTTTTTATCAAGTGATGAATATAAATGACCCACAATTATAGCATACAGGAAAATATTAAGACCGTCAACTGCTCCAATAGTGGTGAGCACACCACACACCTAATAGGTCATCATCAATGGCGCAAAAAAGGTGGAGACACAAACGATGGGATATACTGATAAAATTCCTCAATACAATGCAACCCAGCAGCCCCTCCCTTTAGTGTTGTGACATAGTGGAGTCCAACGTTGACCTTGATTGGTTTGTTACCTGGAATAGTTTGTGATGAAGGCTTCCTGGGGACCTGTTAGGCAGAAGGGAACGTGTACAAGACTATTGTGTTAGGTGCAGCCTAGGCTAAGGATAAGGACTTATGCAAATCAAGATCGCGAGAGAGGATAAATTCTTCCAAAAACGACATAATCCGGAGGATACTCATATGGAATAGGTGAAAATCAACGTTAGGACGCTTGATCCAAATGATAGAACAAAGATTAGAGTCATAAGACTTAATCTTGAGATGCTCAGTGTGAACGAA
The DNA here is from genome assembly GCA_026419785.1 of Sclerodactyla briareus. Taxonomy (NCBI): domain Eukaryota; kingdom Metazoa; phylum Echinodermata; class Holothuroidea; order Dendrochirotida; family Sclerodactylidae; genus Sclerodactyla; species Sclerodactyla briareus. Next base: position 16,849 of record JAODTK010004666.1, on the reverse strand, counting down.
AACATCTGGCAAAATGGGAAGAGTGATGGGGTGGCCAACCCTGACTTTTGTGTCACTGCCAGATGTTCAATGGTGCGGGGTGGGGTGCATGGTCCATATGGGGCAAGATGAAGCTCCCTGGGAAACACTCACCCTAATATCCTGAGGGTGTTCCCCTTCAGCTATACTGACCATCCAGAGAAAACTGTTGATTGTCATCCCCGGAGAATCCGATAACGCGCCAAAAGATGACACAGTACTAGTGAACGTCCAAGCATCTTCATGATCTTGTAGGCCTCTGGCTCTGTCGATGACATCGCTTGCCCACCTGAAAGTGAGACAAAGTTTTTTTTTTGCACCTGAATAGGATACCAACAGATCATATCACATGCTCAAAGGCGCACCCTTGTTTAGCCCTTCTATTGAAGATCTTTTCCATTGTTCCTTTGTTTCTCGTGACAACAATTCATGGAAAAAAAAAATTGTCATTTTATAATGCATATATACCACTAAATGCCTCTCCTATTTTAGGGAGGTCATAATTATACGAGATTGGACATTTCACCATTTGGGCAAGGGATGGACTGGACGCACCAGCGCAAGGTGGATATTATTCCAGGTGTGGTTATCGACCAGTGTTGTCCGAGTCGCCATCCAAGTATGGTGGTAGCCATAGTCCCACCCCAGGACTTACCCGGCATACCGTCTGTGTCTGCCTCAGCCAATAGTAGGGCCTCCCGAAGTCATCCAGGATTACTACGGACCTGCAGAGAAACAGGTCTGGTTAAGGAGACAAAGGGAATGGAAACCCAAACCTATGGGGAACCAAAATTGAAGTGTCTCTGTTTGGGGTTAGATGTGGAAAAACTTGTTTGGGCTATACAGCGGAAAATATGCGTTCATTGTTTTTTCATGTGGCACAACCCAACAGAGATGCATCTTATTTAGGGGGCGGATTAGCTCAGTCGGCAGCGCTCCAGATTGTGAGTCCGAATCCCACAAAGCCTGTAGGCTTTTCAGTAGTGCCATAGACACAGCAGGTCTCCTCAATGTTACCCATTACCCAAGTGTAAATGGGGGACCTCGATGCGGTGACTTGTGATGGAGGCGTGTGTCGTATGGGGTTTTGCTGTTTTTTTTTTTTCCCCCTATGGAAAGTCCTCCGGGCGACATGTGGAGCACTGAAATGTTGTGCGGGAGTGAACAATAAGAGGTGATACTATATATGATACAGGTGTGACAAGTCACATAAGGATCGAGGTAATGTCTGAAGCGCTTTGATACGTCGAAAAAAGCGCTATATAAGGTGTTATTATATCAGTGATTTATGGAAGGAGGCCTGCTACAAATTGATTACTAATTGGAGACTGTCAATGCGAACAAATGGGCTAATCTCCCTTTTTTTTTTATATATTTTTTTTAGGAACCTTCACCTGCCTTATATAACAATTGGAGAAACCTGAGTTGGAAGCAATGTGCTGACACAGAAAATGAGCAAAATATAAAAAAGGCTAAAACCACTAGAAGTTGACGAAATGTTACTAACGCACCTCTCACTGTGATAAAAACAAATCCAGGCTGATTACATGAAGAATAACGATTTTGATCATGAGACGGTACAGCAAAAAATGGGGTCATTTTTGTAAGATAAATATCTACTAAATATAACGGTCAATCGTAGTTCCCCATACAATTTTTACTGCCTCAGGAAATTTCACTGGAACTTCCTGTTTACATACTGAATGTGCTGCTGTAATGACAGAGAATTGGTAACCATTTTTACGCCCCCTCAACTGTAATCTAATTTTTCCATCAATGACATGCACCCACCCCCCCACCCCCACCCACAAGAGGGCCTGCAATACAGCGTTTCTGCGATCTCGGCATGGGAAGACAAAACACCAGAAACAATAGGGCTGCTTCAGTTGTGAACTCTAAAAAGCTCAGAAACAACTGAAAAGGGGTGAAATTTGACAAGCATTTAGGAAATGTGAACAAATACATACCTTCAGTATAAGAAATTGACCATAAAAGTAGCGGTAAAGGAGACGGGAGAGTGAACAGATTGCGATGGGATGGAGGTGATGAGGAGTAAGATGATCATCGTTGATGAGACCAATGGCGTTTCTCTGGATACGATCAATGACACTGAGAGAGGATGGCGAAGCTACACCCCATAAATGCAACCATATTCCATTAGGAAACGAATTTGGGCTTTGTAAAGCATAATTAGCTGTTGTGAGGTGAAGTATTTCTTTGCACGAAATATAGAAGCACAGCTTTCTAGAAGCATTAGTAGGATAGGACACCTGATCATCGAGTTTGATGATGAACCTGAAGCCACAACCCCACCATTAATATTGGGAAGCAGGAAACAAGGTTTGCGATTTCTACAAGTTCAAGACTTGCCCTGAGTGGTGTATTGAATTGTGTGACCCGGTGCATCTATGGTTGAGTGCCTGTAAATCTGTGCTGAGTATGAGTCATTGTCTGTCTCATTGTTTCGTCCTTCCAGAAGTATGTACAAAGAGTACAGATCACTGGTCTGCACTATAGGAAGCCAACATGATTGTGGGGTGGAGCAAGAATTGCGGGTGACACAAGTGCGAAGAGCTCAAACTTACCCGTCATCCACTATAGGAGCCAACACGATCTGGGGCTTGAGTAGGCGTTGTGGTGACCAGGTAACAATGTACAGCCAAAATCATCAGCATAATCAATGATAGCACCACGACGAAGCCGCGCAGGTTACCCCCGGTCCCTTCAGAGTCCTTTCAGGCTCTTGCTTGATCATTCCGTACCTTACCAGCCTGCAGGCATACAGGATGGGAGCTAGGGATGCTTTGTATAGAATAAACGCTATGAGCAGGAGTTCCACTTTATTCAACTTAATGCAACCACAGGACTAAGCCCTAAGTGTAAAAGGAACTCAAGACTTGTCTTGACATAAAGTATACAAAGTCACATAAATATCAAATCAACATACATGGAATGGTGAATGTCGCTGTTAATTAGGGGGTAGAAATTAATACCCCTACCTAAGAATAAGTATATTCCTGGCAGAATGCACCTATTTACTGATAACTGCTAGTTAGGCTATTCACATTTTGTAGGCAAAGCAGCTAGGTTTTTTGCATGAGCCTAGTAGCATGGTCATTCATTGACTTGTGCACCTAGCAGTCCAACTGCAGTATCTTCTTTATTAGAACCTAATCAATTTGGACAAAAGTCGTTGGAACGCCTGATACATTTCCACATTTTCAACTCCTCAAGTCGGCAATGGGCGTACAAAATAAACAACCCCCCCCCCAATGTTGGATTTATCAACTACCAGCCCTGAACAGGACTGTAGTCTGTGACTCAACATTACATGAGGAAGACCCGAATATTCCTATGTCTATGACCACCACCAAAGGTTTTCAGCACAATTAGGGTTGCGTGGTACCTATATTTCTTTGAACTGGTACTACTGATGCCCTGGCACCGATCTCTGTGCTGTTTACCGGTATTCGCATTTGCCTAAAATACTGCTAGCGATCGATATACTACAACTGCATACTTGCAGCTCACTGTATGGGACGTCAATTTTCACAATGTTCTTCTCTTTTTTTTATGTAAAAAGATTGCCCAAACAAATTATTTTGTGTAATTAATGTTTTACGTTTCCTTCACATATTTATTCATGTTCAAATTTGTATCGATAGCTGAAAAGATTTATGACAACGTATATATGGCAAACAGCACATGCAAGTGACCACTGTCGTGCTAGTAGTGCTAGTACGCATTCAAAAATCCATGTACAACAATTCTTCCATACGTACGTACTTAAGAATATGAGCCCAGCCCCGCCGAAACAGGTCACTAGTGTAATAACCATTAAGCCATGATGTAACTGTGATTATTTTAGCAAGAAAACCAAGAAAAGCAAGACACAATCTAAATTTGGCCGTAAAAGCCACCAAATCTCAATGCTAAACCTTCATGTTTGATTGTTCATCCACCGATTGCCTACTTAATCACATTCAATCATTCAAAGAATTGCAACGCGAATTTTATTGCAGTTTTGCTGATCGACGATCGTGGATTAATCCAGTCCTTAATCACAGAGTCGATGGAAAAATCCCATTGAAGTCAACAGTGTGTGGAGGTTCATTGCCGTCGGTCCGTAGAGTAGGCATCCCCAACATGATCATCACACAACCCACCCACCCAATCACCATACTGAGAGTCGGCACTCCAACATGATCACACACAACCCAACCACCATTATATTGCAGTATCGCTTCTTATCACGATCGTGGATAAATTCAGTCCTTAATCATAGAGTCAATGGAAAAATCACATTGAAGTCAACAGTGTGTGGAGGTTCGTTGCCCTCGGTCCGTAGACTTGGTATTGTAGTGAACATTAAGTAGGTGATGACCCACGTGTTCCAAGCAGGGCTATGTTTAAAAGTAGTGCACAGCATGGGCGAGTTGAGCCAGCAACATACAGCTTTGCATGTTACGTTACAATAAAGCTGCGATGTCCGTGGGGGCTGGGATATTTTGCAAATAATGCAAATTACATAGGCGCGCCAACACACGTGGGGCAGTTTGATCACTTTCAACAGCCTGTGGATAAAGGTGGGATGTACGCGGCGACAAAGTCCTGTGTTTTGGTAATTTTAATCAGTACCCGGATTTGGTAGCCAATACCGGTAATTTCCGCAGTAACCGGTAATAGTAACTGAGTATTTGACCGTCGGTACCTGCAAAGTACCAGCTGCAGCGGTACGGTACTAATAACGATACCATAATACTGGGCAACCCTAAGCACAATACATTTCCAGCACATTGTTTTGAATACTTGCATAACATTTCTGCCATAGTGAAATTGTGGATGGGTTCGACAAAGGGTGTGACCATCTTGGATTTTTTTGAAGAACCTAACAGATTAGCAAACTCCAAACATGCAGCACAGGAACAAAACAGCAAACACAAAACACATCCAACTACAAAAAAAACAAATCACCAGAAATAGACAAAATATGCAAATTTTTTGAATTAGTAGGGTCTCTTGGGCAAAAAAGGGGATACACATCAACAAAAAATCTCAACATGAAATGCTCACGGTTGCAGGAGACATCACGCACTTGCGGAGGAAGATAATTCCAGAGATGTTGATGCACGGTTAGCTGATAGCCGTATCTCCCACCCGCTTCTCTGATGGTCGGATTCACAAGGGTGGACTTGGAGGAAGAAGACGGAGTGCAGGGCAAGGAACAAATATATCAATAAGGTCCTGGAGGTAGTTTGGAGCCAAGTCATGCAGGCACTTGAAACAAGTACGTTCAGAATCTGAAAGTTTATTTGCATCTTGCAGGGAATCATGTGGAGATCGGCCGAGGATTGGTGATATGTGGTCGTTTGGGGCGACAGCTTGGGTTACCTAGCTTTTTGACTGGATGGCAAAAAGTGTAAAAAAAAAACAGTTGTAAACGCTTTTATATTTCGTCTCATTCTCTCTTTTGCTGCAACGATATAATTTTAGACTAATTCATTCGCCATAAGTGGGGTTTTACTGAAATATATATGATAGCAGTTTACTAGGCAGCCAATGTCTAGTTTGACGATGCCTCCAAAGTACCTTATCATAGAGTTTCCTGCCCCTCTTGTCGGTCTCCTCTTCGACCTCCTCAGACTCGTCCTGGTCCGGGGATTTCTTAGGAGTGTCGTCCACCAGGTACTCATTGAGGGTCTTTGATATGCAGATGGATGCCAGGATGCAGACCACAGGGGTTAGGGTCAGCATGAGACGGACCATGACCCCAGCAAAGTAGGCTGCACTCATCGCATACAGGATGACTGTTGGCGTACAACAGAAGATCAGTTGGGGTGATGTCTTGCAGTTGAGGATGGGGGGACATCTCACAATATTCATGAATGATGTCACCAAATCTGAATCATCTTTCTGATCTCCAACACAGCAATCATTATTGTTCGGTATTGAATACGGTATATCGTCACTGACAAGTCAATGGAGAATTGTTCCTATATACTGTGGGACAATTGTCTTTGCAAATAGACAAGTCCATTATTGCTGGGTGTTGTGAGACAATTTTGCCTCTTAAATATAATATATCAGAGGTGTCAGATTGTTTTTTACCAATTATGATTTAAGAGAGTATGATATGTCAATGCAATATCGGTGACGCACATCGCAATGACAGCATTGATTATTTGACGGGGTATTCGTTTTTTTTTCATTCATTCTGAAAGGATTATAAAGAATGACGGGTGGGAAAAGGCTTCTTCGGAAAAAATGTTCAAAAAGAATGCTTTTCAAAAAGATATTCAATTGAGCTGATGATAAGGAGATTCAAGAATTGATATAGGGGTAAATAAGGCTTTACAGGCCCCAATTACTCACCACTGATTCTTTTTTTTAACTAATAACTTCCACTATGGTTTTCCCCATTCGGTTGACTACTCTGATGCTCGTGCAGAGTGCCAAACACAGCAAGTCCTGATCTAAAATGAACCTTACATTCTGGTATGCCAATAGGATAGTCAAATTGATTGCTAGATTACTACACATATTCATTCCCTATAGGTACAGTAGTTTCCAATTTCTCATTTATAGCAGTCCATTATTCCTCTCTTTTTATTTCAAAGGACACTGGATACACTGGAGGTTATATCTACGAAATAGTACGGGTTTGTGAATCTGTTAACTACGAATACTTCTAAAAATCGATCGAAACATCACGAAACTAGAGGCGACACTTTCCAAAACTGCTTCTCCGCGAGCTGGATGAGTGCTTTGGTCCCAAAATGGTTCACCAACCGTAACAACTTCCTTCGGTCGCAATTTTTTAATTTTCTCGATGCTAAAAAAACACTCGATGCTGACGAATAGTCTGGCAAAAAGAGAAGGGCGATGGGGTTGCCAACCCGGTACTATTTTAAAATGCCAGACACTCGGTACCATATTGAGGGGGTGCATGTCATAAAAGGTGTAAGTATAGTAAGTGAAATAGATTATGGTATGGAAAACTATATCTATCTATAGGTCCAAACCGCATTTCAAACAATCGATGTTCCTACTCGATTGTTATTGACCTTCACATTTTGGTCCATTATGTAGAGAAATTAAAGAGCAAGTTGTGCGGGTTGTGCAAGTTGACATTCATTATTGCAAAATGGGATGCCTCTCGATCTTGCAAAATATACATGTACAAACTTCAAAATGCCTCTAACTCTGTAACAAAAAGTCGTAATAACATTTGGGTTTGACTTGACGCACTCAGTTTCTCTCCAGCTATCAGTCCCTCTATAATTCATCTTGCAGTTGTTCTTCGAGAGTAGACACATCTTGCGAGCTCTATAAAGAGTAATCAGTGGATGCATCAACACTGTTGTTGGCATATGTTGACCCTCAATAGCAATCTAAGAAATACATTGCAAATTTCATAAGGGTAATATTGATCCCTGTATTTGCTGGCTTTTATTTAAGAAAGCTACACACCAAATTTCAACTTGATTGGACCAAGTGTTTTGGACTTATCCTCTTCACAAGATTTTTGGACTTTGACCTCCAATGACCTCTGAATAATAGTAATAATAGACTATTTATCAGGAGGTAGGAGGGGGCAACATATCATCACCACATGGGTGTTATCTTCGACGGTACAGGATATTCAACTGCCGGTCATGACATACAGCGAATTCCCTGCCACCAGCCAGTTATACCTCAGTGAATGAAGACAGGGGAACAGACAGACAGAACAAACACTTACTGAACACTCTCTCATCGTTGATGTCATTGATGACGAACCAGAGGCCAGCGGGAAGGAGCAGGAGAGGATATGGAGGTCGAAGAAGAACGACGCCCAGGTGGTCGGCTGGTGCTCAGACACGGAGGCGATTGATAGGGAATGTGGATCTTGGCATAGCTGATGTAGTGAGAACAAGAGAACAGGTTGTCAAATTCACAAAACGGACCAGATGAGTACAAATGGATGAAATGGAAAAGCCTAGTCCTCCAGGACCTTCTGACCTCACCCCAAGAGAAAAGAGACCATTTACCAATGATAAGGAACATACATACCACGTAGAAGTATTGTACACCCTAGGCCTGAATGATTGTAAAGGTTTTGTATGGAACTTTAATGCTGAAAATTCAGGGATGTATAGGCAGACAAAACCGTGGTCCACCACACAATTCCCCCACCCAATCACCATACCGAGAGTAGCCACCCCAACATGAGCACCATACAACCCACCCACCCAATCACCATACTGAGAGTAGCCACCCCAACATGAGCACCACACAACCCACCCACCCATCACCATACTGAGAGTAGCCACCGCAACATGATAACCACACATCCCAGAACACAATACCCATACTGAGAGTAGCCACCCCAACATGAGCACCACACAACCCACCCACCCAATCACTATACTGAGAGTAGCCACCCCAACATGAGCACCACACAACCCACCCACCCAAGCACCATCCCGCGAGTAGCCACCCCAACATGAGCACCATACACCCCATCCACGCCAATCACCAACTGAGATAGCCACCACCCACCCCAACACGTCATCACACAACCCACATCCACCCACTCACCATACTGAAGAGTACCCACCGCAACCATGAGCACCCTCCACCCCCACCCAATCACATCATACGATAGGAGCCCCCCATAAATGATACCACACAACCCCACCCAATCTCCATCGAGAGTAGGCAACACCCAACATGATCTCCACACCAACCCCCCCCCACCCAATTCCATACTAAGAGTAGGCCACCCCACCAACATGATCACCATACAACCCCCCCCCACCCTTTTTCTGATACTGAGAGCAACCACACCGGCGAGAACATCTGGAAGGTTGCGGCGGGCACATCTGTTTCATTAATAGGGAGAAGAGGGGAGACGGGAAACTTCCCACACCTGTATCATAACAGTGATATAACCTAGCCTCTCCAAGGGGCCACATATCCTGTAATAGAACGAAACAAGTTGTTCAATCTTCAAACTTTCACAGGTGGGTAAGAGGACTCTCTAAACCCCCACAACCCAAATTTGGCGGTTTCCAGCATTCCGTGCGGAGATATTTCCAGTTTAATTTCAAGAAACTGAGAATCTATGAAATCAACAGAGTGTACGCCCTAACGCAATACAGTTATACCCTTCATTTAGGCTAAATTCATTCGCAAATCAGTTGAAGAACTTGCACTTATTGCACATGGTCTCACCTCTAACAATGGGAAACACTTGCTCTTTCATAGTCCACTTTGCTGATTATATGTCCCCCTAAATAATCACCTTTGATGAATATGTTCTTTAGGAATCCCATAAAATGGCAAGAGTGCAAAACAAGAGGTGCAGGTGGAGGAGGATGGCAAAATACATTTCCACCGCCCAAATTCCACAACACCAGCATTTGCATCCCGATCGATCAATCCTGATAGAATTGTGACCTCTGACATGGTTCCATCAAATGAAACCACCCAAAGTGTGCTCCTATTGGATAGTCGGTTATTACATTCCCCCCCCCCCAACTAGTACCAGGTTCGGACCCCTGCAAACAGGAACCCCGCCTGTAATTTTGTAGGTCTAGGCCGCTGCAAAGTCCGAGGCCAAGGCCGAGGGCCGAGGCCGCACCCCCCGAGCCGAGGGCCGATGCCGCACCCTCAAGGCCGATGCCGAGGCCACAACCTCTGAGGCCGCGGCACGAGGCCGGGCAATAATATAACAGCATACATTTTAAAGTACCAGTGGTTTAAATACTAAGTATTTTTGTTTTGTCTTCCCATGGCTACAAGCTAGTCATTATGATTATTATATAGACAAGAATTTTTGGAAGTCCCGAAAAATTAGGATGACAAGCACAGTTGATATGCAACAAATTTTAATCTTGAAGACAGTACTCAAATGAAAAAAATATGAATGCAGTTGTGAATTGTAAGCTTGTGAGATTTGGCTGGGTTATACTTTACCATCACTTGAAATACACTATTCAATATGACTCTTCATAATGGCATATGCAGAATACAGGTAACTAAGCCTTAGATGCGAAGGACACTGCACTGCATTTTCAAAACATCAAGTATTCCAGCTCTGTGGAGCAAGCAGAGTGCTTGATTCCTGGCCTGCACCATCTGGCTTCCAAAGGGCTGTGGATTTCAATCAGCGATGACCTGCCCATCCATCAGTGTGTGTACGACACATATTTTTCTTTTTATTCTATAAACAACATTTTCATATCCATCTTGGCTATGCAATACATTCATCAATCTCATCAAAACATACAGTGACTCCAACCTAACAACAAAACATAACCAGAGAGCCAAAATGCTTAGTGATACCTTGATCTTGCCCTGAAGTTTGTTGACCTCAGAGACCTTTGGCTGCCGGACACACACTAGGTCTTGTACCTTATGGGGAACCCACCTACCAAGTCTGAGCTTCATCAGCTCCACCAAGTGGAGTCGACTATCTTGTTACAATCCAGCTCCACACACACACACACACCACGCACCTGCCACACTGCAATAAATTCCTTGACTAATAAATCATAAACACACATCACCTGGCGGGTAAACACAACGTACCTCATTGGGGACCGATCGCAATTTCGATGACGACTGATTGGTGGGATCCATGAGGATATCACGAAAGTTAGTCTTAAAACGACCGCCATGTTCAAAAACATGCAAATCAGGGATAAAAACGTAACGTCACAAATCCAGGATGCCCGCCCCTTGAGGTAGTGGGGGCCGACGCCATTTTAACGCCACTCATCCTCCGATACTTATTCGATGAACATGTGTGCAAGTTTCAGTCAACCCGACAATGCGTTTGAGAGTTATCGCTCTAACCTGAAAATTCTCCGTCGGCGGCGGCGGCGCTGCGAAGACAGAACCATGGTATCCCCATGAAGGAATCAAAAATATTTGGTTGGATATTCTCCATGTACCACACTACAAACTTGTCAGTTATATAAAATATAAATTTAATTGAACTAATAAATACCTTCACGCTCTGCATAACAGCGGACCACATTCTTCGTATTTTATGGTCCAGCTTATGCAACAGGTTTATGCACTGGGAGACTAGACTTTCATCTCGCAACTCCTACTTACGACATAAGGGGGGCGATACATGTGAGTGAAGTGTTCACACGTGCCGCCCAGTGCAGATTTCGCTGCTTTGGTACACAAGCCTATACATATGCGTAGGTGTACTTAGCAGTGCCATTTGTCATTTCAGTACTATAAGATGTCTAATGGCCATCGAGTACATTTTTATCGTCAGTCTTTTGGTGATACCGAGTAGCTAACGTTGTTTCAATTGTCTCTAAATTCAACAATCCAGCAGCCACTCATTTGTGACTAAATTTCAAATTGTTCTCTCTATTTAAATAGCACCAAAATTGTCGGCCTCGATCCGGCCTCGGCCAAAAATCCGAGGGCGGAGGAGAAAGCTCCGAGGCCGACGGCCGCCAGCCGAGGCCGCGGCCGCCAAAACACTGGCCCGAGGCCGGCCTCGAGGCCGAGGCCGGCTCGTAGAGACCCTCCAACATGGCTGCATGTTTATGGGTGGATGACAGCATAGTACCGCAGAGTTCAGCAGTAGTCAGTACCACAGACAAGAGGAAAACAATTCCAAAGGACAGCTCATAATAATTGACAATTATTCAAATTTTGCAATTTCAAATCGATCTGTGCTTAGAAATATACTAAATCAGAATAAAACTAACAGCAGCAAGAATCAGTGTCTAGTTGCATTCCTTGGCGGCATATTCTAGCTGAGGAATTAGCCAACCCTAAACTGGCCCGAAGATGCCCATCCATATATGGATTATTATCGGTATTAATCGTTGTAGAATGAAAAACTCTTACAATATACCCTGTTGGTATGCATAGGTCCAAACTCCATTTCAATATTGTGTTCCTATGTGGAGTTATTAGCCTTCAAGTTTCGGTCCATTATGCAGAGAAATGGGGAGAATCCAATTGTGCAATAATGATGATGTACACTTGAAACAAAGGCAATCATTATGTATTTTTGTTCATTATTGTTTCGTAATGTACATTTAGCATAACGTTATGTTCAGTCTCTCCTACTCCCCCCCCAAAGTAACCCACCCCCCGACACCACCACACCCCCCCCACTACAAGGCAAATCCGCCTCCTATCAGACTCCCCGTCGAAATGAAATAAGTGTGAATGCCTAAAAAAAAACTAGAGATGTTTGCAGGGTGGTTGCGCCAATATGACATCATTTACTACTACATGATGGGATTGCTTTTCGATCTTGCATTTAATACACATGCGCAAACTCAGAGGGACTGTAACTCCGTAATCGGAAGGTCGTCTGATCTTTCAGTTTGGACTGACGCATTCAGTTTTTCTCCAGACAAAATATTAGCCGCTTAGAAAAATTTAATCATCCTGGGTTTGTCCTATGTACCAGGGAATGAAATCAAACACTGAGTATGTGGAGGAGGACCAATGCCAAGAAAAATGCACCAGCTGGCACCCGGACCCAAAGAAAGAAGATGGAGGGGAACTCCTGTGGTCAGGTACTCCTGGAATGTACTTGAGAAAGCGTAGGATTGGAGAAGAACAAAGGTACCTGCAAAGAGAAACAGAAGGAAACAATTGAGGAAGAAGATTGGTCAATTAAAACCAGAGAGCCACACAGGCAGTGATTATTCACTCATTCTGAGACCTCGCCAGTCACAAGGCCTGTGACAAAAATGTAGCCAGCTCAAATGGGAAAGACAGCAGAGTTCTCAGCAGTAGTCAGAACCGCAAAAAAGAGGAAACAATTTCCAAAGCAGCCTAATAATGACAATTAATTCAATTTGTGCTATTTCAAAGCATACATGACTTGCATACTAATTTTTATGGCATGCACACATCAAGGCGAATGGTATTGATCCTCCCAACACCCATCTATGGAAGGGTGTGTCAGTGCGGTATCAGAACGGAAAAACAAAAAAAAAGTCGGCAGCAGAGTGGTTTGGAACAGAAGAAGAGTGGAAAGATCGGTATCGGAACCATGGTAGAGTGGATAGGACAGAAGAGTGGCGAAGGGTATCAGGGCAGAAGAGTGCAAAGTGGTAATCGGGGATAGAAATATTGGAAAAAGAGCGGGAGTATCAGAGCAGAAGGGGTGGCAGAGTGGTATAAGGGACAGAAGAGTGGTTTTAAAGTGGTATCAGGGCAGAAGAGTGCAAAATGTTATCTCTTCTGACCTGGTACCATTTGCCACTCTTATGTCCTGATACCACCCTGCCACTCGTCTGTCCTAATACCACTTTGCACTCTTCGTCTGATACCACTTTGCACTCTCTTGCCTTGGTACCCACTTTGCACTCTTTGATATGACAAAGCAACAGATCGTGAATATAATGTCTTGTCCAAATTGTCTGGGGTGTGAACTCTATCTGGTCCGTGATTGGCTCCCTCAATATTGGAAGCAAAGCTGTTTATAAGAAGACCGAGGGGACCATGACAATCTGGACAAGACGTTGTTACGGTTGTGAAAACACTGGAGGTCACTGCGGAGCACCTCAGAAATGTGAAAGGCTCATGGATGGGATTCTATAGATGCGTATGGCGTGTCCGTGTGGATTGTTGAAATCACAATATTCACTGGAATGAACGTTTGTTCAGAAGAGAAAAAACACTGAGTTTCTGCGCAAAGACACAAAATACAGCAGTCAAGGCATATTTTCGGTAATTGCTTTCTTTTTAAGGAAGATTATTCCAGAGAATCCAATTTGCGGTGATTACGCCTCCTTCGCATTAGTACATATGTTATTTCGCCTACTCTATTCGGTGTGGTTTGCTTTATTATAATTTTCTTGCCTCTGTGAAAACCCAATATCCTCTTCGAAACTGAATAGGGAGCATATTAAGACACTGGCCCCTGCTCAGTTTACGTTAATTGGCGATTTTTAACATATGCATACGCATCTAGAATCCTAGCCTTACACAGAAAGGAAAGCGCATACCGGGCAGGGTTGTCAACACGTCTTAACACAAGACTGATAGTTGTTGAACCAATCCACCTTTCCCCCCCCCCCCCCACCAGTGCCATGTGTTCAAATGAAAAGAATCATTCCTAGGGGGGTGACAGGGTTCATGCCCACCAGACATTATATACATACCCAGAAGCTGCCATGTGTTCATGTCCTGGACCGGCGGACATCCAACGAAGGGTATCTGCATCGACAGGAGAGTCCCCAAGATGAAGAATTGTTACAGAAGGATGTGAAGTAAATAGGAAGCTTCAAGCCAAGATGATTGGTGGGACACATCAGCAAACCTTATACTGTATCAACTGTTGTTCTAAGGTCCAAACCCCATTTCAAACAAGGTATATTTGGCACAATGGCGAAGGAAGGAAACAAAATATTATACGACAGCTTTCGAAATGGATTAGGAAGTTCCGATACTTTGTTCAAGCGGAGTAGTAGCCTACTGAAACTAGTATATTCTGTTTTGCATGCATATGCCAGAAAGCACAGCGTTACTGCTCCTAGTTGCGAGTGATAGATGCATATAAACCATTCACAAACAACATGGTAGTAGTGTGTGTACCCATGTTAGTGCGGTCATTCACATCAACTCGATCATCTCTCCACCACACAAGACGTCTACGGGGGTTTGCAACAAGCATGTGATTACAGCCAAAAACACTCCAAAAGGCCAGCGGTAGCGATGGCCTTAAAAAAAATGAGGGCATGTGACTCGCGTAGGCAAACGGTACTCGGATGCCATGAATGAATAGATTGATTCACCAATTTCTCACTGGATAAACATGATTAATTAGTAGTTGTAGCAATGATTGTTAGCACTTTTACAATCAAATTCCAGACCATGTCTTGCTTTGATATCCATGCCAATCGAAGGCAATGGTATGCGGTAGCAGCGGCCAATGTTAGTTTGTAGTGGCCTTATGATAGCGCGATGCACAGCATATAATCTTAGTTGAATTACGGCTGAATGAGCGATCGTTTGTTGAGTTCGGTTTCATTTAGCGGGAAGGTTTTTTATCAGGGGGGGCGTGGGGATTGCCAAAGCTCCCGTTGTGTAAATTGCAAGACATTCTTGCTTCAACCTTGTGTTTATATTCGAATGTGTGTTTGCTACATTGTTATAATTTGAGCAGTTTAAATGTTGTAATTTGCACCCATATGGTTATGGGTAATCGGTATATCGTGATCGGAACTAGAGGAGCATTTCAACAGATGCCGATTTGCTATAATGGCCCGATTCGATGATCATTTGAAACAATAGGATGACGGAAAGTTTTGACTATGATGTGTTTGGAAGTTTTCTGTCATTTTAATTAGAAAAGAAAATGTAGGTCTTGCATACCGTGTAAAAAGACAGGGTAATGGGGTAGGAGCGCGTTCATGAGTAGCTGGGAGAATGAGGGGGTTGCGCGGATGTGAGCGACCTCCAGCTGCGGAAATATTGTAAGTGGATTTGGGCGGTTACTTCCACATACTCGTTGCCTATGTTACGACCTCCCCATGTTCAGATTGTGTATTGGAAACACATCGGTCGGAAACCTAGAGAGGTTATTTTATTTGAAAAAGTCTCTATGTTCCGACCGTAATGAAAGTAAGCGAAAAACATAACGTAAAGTGGGACTCTCCAGAAACTGGTTGGACCTTGAAAATTGGGCCCTGGGGACTCTTGGCTTCATGCGCTGTGAGTCCCGGGACTTCTGGCATATCAGAACCTACCGGAAAAATCTGCTAATGTGCAATAACGTCACATGGACAACCCGGCGGAAGTTATGTCATGGATTTCATTGTTTCATTTTGTTGAATACAGTCAACATTTAGAAGAAGTTTTGTCGTCTTTCTCTCACCAAAGTAAGTAACCGTCAACACCAACCAACGTATACAGCAATCCTCTCCCATAGGAATAAATGCAATAGAAAACCACAGATGTTTGCAGGTTTTGTGCAAGTATGACATAGCTCATTACTGCATGATGGAATGCTTTTCGATCTGTGCAAGCGCATGCACGAAACTTCTGTAAAAAGGACTGTAAACTAGTAAAGGAACGTCGTACGAACTCAGGTTTCCTGCAGTTGTCCGTCATATTTATGCTTTAATGAGGGGTTGAGGGGCAATTGCAAGTAGACTGCTCCAAACTGCTGACAATCTAAGGGTGACCTGGTTGTGGTTAAACCATTGCCTGGATCACAGTGAATACCCACCCCCTCCTCCACTCCCTCCATGCACACACACAATAGATGTGTACACCCCCAAAACCTACAATCCCCGCCAAAGGGTGAAACATTACCTTCACGTATTGCCGTGTGGGAGACTGAGACAAGTCAATTTGGTTAGGGAGGCCATGACAAAAAGATCCCCCTCCCTTGCCCTCCCTGTTTCAATGTTGGAAAAATGTTCTTAGCACAGAATGGCCACTAATAAAATCAACATTGCATGGGGGGTGTGGGGGTTTTGCAATATGTGCAGCTTTGTTAAGGGTGGCGGATCATGGGGGGAGACGGGGGGGACGGCATCCCCCTCAATATTTGGTTGGTGGGGACGCAATGCCTTGTCCCCCAAATATTTGAGGCCGACTGCTATTCGGGGACACGTATCCGAAATATCTATCAGAAACCATGTTTAAACAAAAAGCATGATGACCTAAATGACGAGTTGAGTGATTCTGCTGCCCTCCATTTTCGAAATTTGGGCACGCTTGGCACGCGGGATATTTCATGTGTAGTTAGTGTTCAGTCATATGATGTGCCTTCTGGAATATGATGTGCCTTCGTAACAAAAAAGCCTGAAATTGTACTCTGGGTTGTTCTCATGTATACAAT